>JAQQRF010001186.1:0-15089 GCA_030523145.1 Trissolcus brochymenae
CCTGACACACTCATGCAATGTACAACGTGACATAAACAATTATATCCGATTATTCATAATTCGTGTTGTTCGGTATTTATTTATTGCATACCCTGCTTCTGCAACAATACGCTACGACAGTAACTCCAAGAGCGCCTCCTACAGAATTTTCTGAACAATACGTACTATATTGTGGAATGTCAAATGTTCTCCTCATTTAAAATTTCACTGATACGCATTAGAAATCTATTTAATATGAATAAACAAGTTAAAAAAAAGTGTGTATGCGTGTGTGTTGTGTCCCAGGGTGTAAAAGCAACAGTTCGAAAGATAAAAATAAACATTTTTATTTATTTCCATCTCGGGAATGGGAAAAGGACCGAAATATAAGATCGATAGTCTCGGTTCACTGAACAACGTAAGTCAATCAAATTTATAAATGATGCAAACTCTAATTATGTTGTTAATCAAAAATCAAAGGAATAACTGATATTATTCTAGTTATGTTTTGCAAAACAAAGTAATTCGATTTTAAGTTAGGTGATTTATATATTATTAAATATATTTCTGTAGTCTCTCAGGGCATTCCTGAGTACGAACCAAGAATAATCTTGTATGCAGCAATTATTTTGTTAGAGGTGAAAAATCAAATAATCCAAGGAAGGAAGCATACAATCCGACAATTTTTCTCTAGAAACCTTAAAATGCTTTAAATGTGGAACGTGCAAATAGACAACAGCAAAGGGAAAAACAGAAAGAAACGCAAAACCAGATATCATCTTCAATTTGTAATAATAGTAAAAAAATACAATTCAAACTTTGACGTTGAAAACAATAAAATATATAATACACATAATAAAAATGAAATATAATTTCAGAAGATGATTTCATGGAGCACGATGAAAATCTACAACCAAACTGTGTAGAGGATTCAACATTTCGACACACAGTGGAAATTGGAATTCAAAGCGACCCGATATTTGACTACGACGAAAATGATAGCCCACACACAACATTGTTCTGCTGCATTAATGAGTCTACTGGAAAAGCAGCAACACAGAAAAGTATTGTTTTTCAAACCAAACCTGCGACGGAAAAAATTATTGTGCACTCTCTTCCGAAATCGACGATAACGAGAACAGTTGCGTCAGGCCCAAATGCAGAAATGAGAATGGATTTTCTTGGATTTGTTGATATAAAAAACAACGACGTGACGATGAAACAATTAAAATTTCAAAGTGCTCAGCAGGGAAAATAGATTGTTGCCTTTTTTAATAAAATCGACATCGACAGTATTTTACAATGTTTTAGAGACTTTATATATTAAGACGAAAACATGGATATTCTGGCCTTCAAAAGAAGCAATTAAAGAAACATTGCCTGAAACATTTAAAGCATATCCCAATTGTCGAGTAGTTATAGACTGCACCGAACTCCGGTGTGATACACCACCTACAGTGGAACAACGAGTATGCATGTATTCGTCATACAAATCGGCCTTCACAGTCAAATACTTGATTTCAATAACACCCAATGGTTATATATCTTTTATATCAAAGGGATTGGGAGGAAGATCTACTGATGGACAAATTACTAATAAATCTGGCTTTTTAAAAATAGTTGAACCAGGAGACGAAATCATGGCGGACAAAGAAAATCCAAAGATTCGAACTGAACTGTTGCAACGTCAGTGTACTTTGATTATTCCACCTGCAGCTACCAATCCACAATTTTCTAGAGAAGAAGTATTCGAAGGTTATTCGATTGCTGCAGTTAGAATTCATGTAGAGAGAGAGAGAGCAATCCAATGAGTTGAAAATTTTGAAATATTAGACCATCTTCATGTTGAGTTACTGCCATCAATTGACAAAATTATGTATATTGCTTGTGTCTTAGCGAACAATGAACCATCGGTCATACGGACTGATTAATGTTTATTAAAATAAAATGTAAATTATTTAACATTAAATATATTAATGACTTAAAAATATGTTATAATTTCAAAAACCTCTTATAAATAATCTTCCATCCAGTCAATTGTTATTGACAGTTTTAAATAACAGTGGAGCAAAATACTTATAGTAAAACATTTCAATTTTAGGAAAATATCTCTCAGAAACATATCATCCCTATCGATTTTCCAATGAACAAAATCTTTTGAGGAGTAGATAAATAGATTACATACATTTACATTGACGATGTACATGGACACCTGAATTTGCGTGTAATATTGATGAGCAGGTTTTAATGTCACCTCTCTATTTTCGTCCATCATTAAATAATTGACCATCAAGTTGTTGTTTTCAAAATCAATTATTTTTTCATCCTTGCAGCTAAAAGAACACTTTACCTCAAGTAATTCGTATGTTTCGTCATTGAGTATGATTCCATCCGGACTGCAGGCTAAAAATGGTTGCTGGATCGAAATCATAAGACCAACATCGTTCACAGAATAGCCAGTCGCTTCTTCAAATTTTCGTTTTGCTTTTGGCTCCATATGCAAGCCGTATCGCATTGTTGGTAGCGCACTCACTTGGTGCTGCTCTTTTGTTAAACTTTCGGCCTGTTTTTCGAAGTTACTTCCCTTCGTTTTAATTCGATGAGCACGACTACTACAGGTGATTCGTAGAAAACGTTCGCGGAACCATAATGCTGTAGCTGACTAATGACTAGCTTAATGAAAAAAAAAAAAAAACAAATACCAGTCCATTTCTTTTTCTCAATTTCAATAGCACAAAACTTGATATAATAAAAAGGGAGACATTTTCGTTTTATAATTAGTAGCCGGAGGCCATCATCTTCTATCGTTTCGCTCTCATAATAATAATGTATTTCTTTTGATTTCATCTGTATACTATACAGTTTATCTAACAATTCTTTCAACTCCTTCTCTCGCTTTTCTTCTTCTAGTTTTGTCTTTTCATTTTCTGACTCGCATTTTACTTCAGCATGAAGTAAATTGATAAATGAACTATTTTCATTCATATGAACATGAGTCACAGAGCGAACATTCTCATATTCTATCTAAATTCGAATAAGTGAAAATCACTTGCAATAAGTGAATATAGACGTAAAATAAGTCCAAAGTCTTCCAATTATTCAAAAAAGTGTAAGACTTTGGACTTATTGTACGTGTATATTCACTTATTGCAAGTGAATTTAACTTATTCGAATTTAGAGAATTTGAAGCACTGATCCTCATTTCTGTTTTTCACATCTGATGGAAATGAATCTTCAATGAGAATTCCTTTGTGGTATTTGTCCAATTGCACTTGTGCTGGTCTGTTCCAAATCATTGGTTGGTCTGTCTTTGATATAGTATACTCCAAATTGACGAACTCACAAATTGCTGCTGCATGTTTGCAAAACCCGTTTCCAGCTTTGTAAGTACAAAAGGCATTGGTCACATTTCTATTCACGTCCAGCTATTCAAATTTAAATAAAAATAAAATTAAAATCAAAAACAGAAAGATCAGACGCCGTAAATTTCTTTTAATTTCGGTTGTTTCATTTTTTACCGTTTGTGATGTAGAAAGATTTATTTTGAATAATACTAAAAATAATACCTGCACTATTGGTTCATAAATATTTTCATTTTTTTTAGTGCTTGAAACACCCGGAGTTTCTCTTAAAACTAGTCGACTTATGCGATGGAAATCATCTGTCACATGCTCCTTCACGTCGTTCACGTGAAAACTCCTCACTAATTTACGTCCTTTTTTTTAACGCTTTTTTGCGAAAACAATCAACGCAAACAGCTACAAAAGCTGTTGTAATAATTACGGCCATGTTGTTTTTACTTTTATTTAATAAAATCAAGCAATAAATTAAAATTATATACACTATTACTACACTAATATACTTTGTTTACTTTTGCCGTGTTAAAACGTGTCGTCAACTTTTGAAATATAATATAGTAAATATTGATGCGCGCGATTCACAAGTGGCGCGCCACTTTTCGCGTACTAACGTTTTCGAATTCTAGCTCTATTAAACATCACGCTACCAATGCAAAAAACATCACAAGTTGCCATCGACACGTCACTTAATATCTTGAGGAAGAGCAGATCGGATTCTTAGGAGTTAAAATAAAACTTTTTAACTCCCTTGTTGAGGCAACACTTCTGCACGCTAGTGAAACTTGGGCAATTAATTATGTCAATGAATTAGAAACAATTCGACCAAAATATCTAAAAAACAATTTTCCACTTGCCTCAATTTCTGAGGCAAGAATTAGATCAACTTCCGTTGAGTTATAATCTTTATATGATCATGATACTTTGGTGGAAAAAGATATTAATGTCAACGTTTAGGTTGCTTAAACTATGTTTTGAAGAACTGAAGCAAAAATAATGAAAATCAACGTTGTAATATAATAGAATAAAAAAAAACAATTATTTAAATCATTGTGGCTTGTAATGGAGCGAGCATTTTTTGATGTAATCAAAAGTTGTCAATTTTTTGTTTTTGTAATCGTGTTGTGCTTGCAAAATGTTTTTCGTTCATTTCGCAAAATTTGAATTATAATTTGTTTTTCTTTGTACCGATGCAGAGTCCGAACAACTATTAATTTTTACATAAGTTTCTTCCTGAAATTCCATGATTCTTTGTACGAATACATAAATATGTGGGTGAGAGCTTAGATTGGCATTTTTAAACCGTGCATGGAATGATTCACATGCATTGGTTGTGCGATTCTCAATCGTTGGCGATGCCCACATCTCAGGAGGAAATGGTGCTTCTGCAATTAAATAGTTGTCGACGAGATAGTCTGCGAATTTTGTCAGTTCTTCAGGTAATGCTGCCATGAAATCGGTAAAAAAGTTTTTTTCTATTTCATCTGGGTTTAGAAAATCTAGTCCAAAAACCCAGTGAAGCCACTGTCCTGTGCAAGATGGTTGATCTGCATACAAACTTGCCATTCCTATACTGAAAAAATTTTATTTTATCATAAAAAAAATATTAAAAAATATAAAAAAAATAATAAATGTACTTAAATATTGGATATGGCAGTACCATGCTTGTGTTACATGGAACCTGCAACCAATGATCTTTGAACAGGAACAGACCTTATGAACAGCATTATGAATCGCCCGCTCGAAATCAATAGCGACATCTCTAGAATTAAATTCCATTTTCAAATTTTTAAAACAATACTTGAATATATGTGTAAATAGCGCGCAATAATTTTCAGTCGTTTTCCCAGGTAGCAAACAAAATACTAAAGGGATGTAGAATCTAAAATGTTAAACGCAAAATCACAGGGTTTTTTTTTTTTCTTTAGATCGAAAATTTACATTTTTATTTTTATTCTGTTATTGCAATTTTAATCATTTTAATTTTAATTATTTAAAATTAAAATTATAGCCTTCCGATAGTTCAGGCAAATAATCTTGCATGCTCTCTAGGTCTTCGAACCGTAAGCTTTTGAACAAAACAAATTGATGCTCTAGATATTTTTGTAATAATTCCCACCCCCTTCTATATCTGTCCTTGAGTTAGGATATTTAATCTTGAAGTATTCATTAATCTGTATCGTAATATGTCAAAACAGTTTAAAACAATTTATCAATTAATGCAATTTCAAATGAAAAAAAAGCATGCATTCAAGCTTGCGTATAGTCTTATATATGCTTGCATACATACTTTTATACCTGGGAGTCGTTATCAATTGCACTGCTCTGTTCATTCACAGACAGGGAAAGTCATTAAACTGCCATACCACCGAAAGTTTTTCTTTCGACAGCTTCTGTCGTAATAAAAAAGATTCTCTCCAAGCATTCGACAGTTTCTTCCAAGACGGAAGTGGCGGTCTTTTTCGAAGAAAGCCCAAAAATGACCTCGACGGGAAAATTCTGTGAAAATATTATTAAGTTTCACTCAAGATAATATTCAATTATATTTTCATTTATCTTCCATAATTATTTATACCTATATTCTCAGCTGATTTTTATTTATTCCGTTCACCGGAATATTAGGCATCAATAGTTTAAGCTCGTGAAGGATATCTCGTAAGTGATTGACTCTATTCAAGAGTTTGCTCTGGTTTTTTTTGCACTTTCGGATGTTGTGGGTATGTAAAATGTCCCTTTACGTAAACCGAATATTTGTTATTTCTGCAGCAAGATTTTCTACGATATAACTTGATTTCTGAAAAATATTTGTACAATATTAACCGGTTCAATTCTACAGATATATTAAAATTTATAGATTCTTATAATATATTTTACCTCCATAATATTTTTACGCCTTCAATAAATATAATTTCATCGTTTATTCAAAATTAAGTAAATGTGCACAAATATGTCAATTTTTGTTGATAAAAACCTTCTATTTAAATTCGAATTTTGATATTTTTTTACGTTGACTTTTTATATTCAGTATATATAAAGTAAATAGTTGAATAGCTTACGATAATTTTTTGAGAGGATTTTGCGTGCTAACATTATTATTTTTGAATGATATTTTCATTTCATCTCTCTCACAAAATGTTTTTACTGAAGAAAAGGATAAATGTTTAGAAGTGTTATTTAATGAAATGGCGGTTCAGCCTCACTTGGATTTCGATAAGTAAAGCGGTAATATCACCGGGGTAGAAGATTGAGGTTTTACAGAAGTCCAAGATGACGCCCCCAATGACCCATTTGTAGATGATTTAAGATAAGAGGTGAAACGTTTAAAATCGACTTGATTTTAGAATATGGATTTTGTCGTCATCAGACGTTGTGCGAACCCTTGGAATCACTTTTGAATCGAGTGATAACTCTCCTGGAAGAATGCGGATATACAATGCACACACTTATCTGTGATCAATCTGGCACTAATCAGAAGCTTATGTCTTGCAAAAACACATGCGATGCTTAGCAAAACAGGACCTGTGGATTATGGAAGTAAATAATGCTTCCTACGTGATTCCAATCATTTTTGAAAATGATTATTTTCAAAAATTCATTATTCGATTTGTTATTTACTCGATTTTTAATGTTTCATTATAATTTTATGCTGCATGGATTATAATTGAATTCAATTAGAACATTATTTTAAAAATATTTTTAACATAAATTTAACGTTCAATGAAATCATTTTTTATTAAATCTCTAAATTCAACATTAGTGAAATTATATCTTTGTCAACATTTCACATTTTTCAATCTTTTAACATCCTACATTCAGGCAACATGGTTCAAATTAGCAAAAGTAAACTATTTATCGCATTCGATTACTGCCACTTGCTCAAGTGTATTTGGAATTTGTGCTTTGATCATAATTTATTGATCATCGATCCCGAGAGAGGATGATTGTTTCCTAGAGTACTTTCATTAATATTCATTGAATTTAAGAAAAAACGGGGTGGTCTAATAAACTCACTAAGTCATTTATAGGACGAACACAAGGCCAAGTGCCGCAAAATGTTGGTAAATTGGCAGCTGACATCTGCACAATTCAATCGGAGCATCAGTACGCACGTGTTAAACACTGCGAATGCAGTATCGAAGACCTAAAGTAACTGCATTAATGTTGATTGTATTGGTATCCTATCGTTAGATCTGATTGCTGACAACACTGAAGAAGACGTTATTATCATGCCTCAAGAAGACGTGTTGGAGAAATACGTTGAAGATATTGAAGATAAGACTCTCAATTGCGCATTTAATACTATCACAATCGCAAAGCTCAGCTTACAATCGAACAACCTTACCCGCAACAGTAATGAATGTTATTCAAATGTCAACAACTCGATATTTGCAACAGCAATGATGACAATGGCAAATCTCGTTATGAAATTCATAAAAACGTAAAAACAAACCTCGGTTTATCTTGGAATAACTGCACGAAACATCAAGAAATTTTAAAACAGTCACTTCTGTCTGTTTATGTTGAAAGATTTATTTATGCATGGTGCTCTACCCAAAATTTAGCAATGTCGAAACGTATGAAAGAAAAAGTGAGCGAAAGACAAGGAAGAGAAGTCAGAAAAATTTCAAAAACACTTCAAGGTCTTGGAAAGAAAACGAAAAAGAAGCTTTCGTTTGTTTCAGAGGTTGATAAATCCTCCCAAAAAGCAATGGAAATCGTTAACACAAATGTAAATTTATGAACTTGATACATTTACAAAAATAAAAAAAAAAAGATTTTAAAATTTGAACATAATATTTTATTTACTGAACAGGTACGTCAAACTAAAAGAAAACGCCGAAATTTGTTGGAACAGGTTTACTGTAGCAAGAACAGAATGACGGTAAAAACACCATTCCAATGCAGTCAAGCAATGGTGTAGGCAATGCTTACCAACCGAATTCTCACTTTTAATTTCACAAAATTTGACTCAAGCAATCAATGTCTCCAGGAAAAGTTCTGTGAGTTGAACTTTAAAACTTCCATAAAATTTAAAAATGACGGAAATTTGTTGTTGAATTATATTATTTTAAACTACATTATATCTTTTCAGAATTCGATAATGATGGAGACCACCGAACAAGGTTCCACTGACAAACGACTTCCGATGGGACCTCTTGGAAAACCGAGAGGAATGACCAATACATCATGTACGTGCTATGCGATTTCCAACTCCTGTTCCATTTTCCAGGACTTGCGGATGAATTACTCAAAGTTCAACTCCTTGAAAATCTTCACTTGAGCCAAATAATTCAAAATCTTTTTCGATCGTTCAAATTGACAGGAGACAAAGTTTTGCCAATAAACCCAGTGGGAATGCGTGGACTGTGTGCAAAAATGAATTTCGAATTAACTTCTTTCTGTTTGGGGGTACCTAATAATGAAAATACTGATATTCAAAATGAAATTGAAAATGCCATTATGAGAGAATTTGAGAACTTGTCAGATTTTGAAATGGTCACAAATAAAGAATATTTTTTCGCTACCAAACTAATAGTTGTGCTGATTCAAGTTAATCGCGTTAGCGACAATACAGAAGTTACTTCGAAAATGCAGAACAAAATTAAAATTAATAGGTACTATATAAGAGTATCAGATAATGAATTTTGTAAATTCGAAATCATTGGAGCCATCATTCATTATGGAAAAGACTTGAAAGAGGGGCACTATAATGTTTGCTTGTAAAGGTTTTCCGACTCAACGTGGTACCTTCTTCATGATGCTGTTGTTTCAGAAAAATCCATAGGAGAAGTGCAACAAATCATTATAACAAATTCAGTTCAAATGTTGGCTTACTTTCTTAAATAAGAACTTTTTTACATAAATTTATTTTCTCAAATACTTTTCCAATTATAAAATCCATGTTTTATTGATTCTTTTAATGTTCTCTATACTAATGGGATAGGAGAACATTCTGAAATGTTTAAAAAGTGACTATAAAAATGTTTCGTCTAAAACACTATTTTTTTAGTACTGGTTGCTAAATCTTTTACAAATCTGTAACTCGAGATATTGTTTCCGTCATAGCTTCAAGGGCTACACTTGGAAATGCAGCGCGCAAATTTTGTTGACAAAACACACCAAACATCTATTCAAGGAATCATCGGTACAAAAAATTATTTTGTGAAGTCAAATCATTGATAATAATTATTAATTCACATTGCCTCCTTTGTTATGATTGTAGAAATTGCACAGAAGTAATCGACCAGTAATCCGTCAATGGTCAAAACTGCAAATGAATGTGAAAGATTAACATTCTGAGATTTAAAAAATTGCGGTAGATTGCAACTTGCAAAACCTGTGAACGATAAATGGACTGAAGCCAATTTTGTTGCACTGTACTGCATGGAATGTTATCTGATCAAATCAATGAAAGACGAATAATTAGAAATTTCTTCTAAAAATTTAATCGTGCTAAAAAACATTGCCATGAAACCTCTATACATTCTACCTCAAAATAGTGATAACAAGAGTTTATGAAATAAGGTATATTTTTCAGTTCTCTTTTTTTGTCTGCTGTTAAACATAATATATTCTTATCCTAAAATTTTTAAAATTCTTTTATATTTCATTATCCAAACAGCAAATCTATGCCTTCGCCTCCTGCACACTATAATAATTCGAATTGATACTGTCACCTGGCCTGATATGACAGGTGAGATTTTGTGTGTGATTCAATCATAGTTACTCCACGGAATCAAGGGATTCTGTGCAATTGTGCCAGAATCTCTACGACCAGCTGCGATGAACCTTCCGAAACGCGAGCAACGCGCTCCCAAACGTAGCACTTATTTTCAGCACCGAGCGCGGGAAAGAAGAGTCAGTGCTAAGAAAAATGGCGACACGCCGACAAAAAAAAACTACTAATTGTAGTAGTCCATTTTCATAGTAATTAGTAGTAATTTTCTTCTCCATGCAGAAGAAGCTGAACACTCCTTGTTCCTCCCGTTTTTTTGTATGGTTGGTGGTATGATTAAAGAGCTTCAATGCACACTGTCTTTGCTTCTGAGCAATACCAAAACTGGAAATGAATGTAAAAGATTAACATTCTAGGATTTCAAAAATCGCGTTAGATTGCAATTATTCGCAAAACTTGAGGATGTTATATCAAATAAAAATAAATAAAGGTGTTCCAGATCATGTTTTAATTAAAATTCACTCATTTTGCTATAATATCCTCAACGAAAATGTTCCTTTTCGAATAATAGTATATATGTAATGATATATTAATAAAACCAAGAATGTTAAACTAAATAACGTTAAAAAAAATTAAGTCACAAAACATATATTTGTATTCTACTTTATGGAAAAAATAAAGTGAATAGATAAATAATTTATTCAATGTATATATAATGAAATATCAAATCAAATCAAAATCAGTTTATTGTCATATCATAATGATTACACAAATAGAGTTGTGGTACATACATAAATACAATTATTTGTTTGCAGAAAATAAATAGTATGAAAATAAAAAAGGTTAAGGCTCATAAGTACGCAGTACATGATAAAAAATAAAATTTACAAACAAATATAATTTAGACAAAGATACATATTTCACAAGTTTGATCGGCGAGTAGGCTATTATTCAAGAATATGAAAAGGTTTTTTAGCAACTTATTTGAGGTCGGAGGTAGCAGTATTAACCAATCTGGGTGTAATTCATCAATGCCCTCAACAGAGAACAGTTTCTGTCGCAAGTCAACAATTTTCGGACGATCTAACAAAAAGAGGTACAATTGTTCGCATTCTTCCAGGAGAGTTATCACTTGATTCAAAAGTGATTTCAACTGTTCGCACAACGTCTGATGACGACAAAATCTATATTCTAAAATCAACTTTTTACCAGTATATAAGCTGCGTATGATTATGACAATTGCATGATCAGCAAACTTGTACGTTCGAGTCGATTTTAAACGTTTCACCCTTTATCTTAAATCATCTACAGATGGGTCATTGGGGGCGTCATCTTGGACTTCTGTAAAGCCTCAATCTTCTACCCCGGTGATATTGCCGCTTTGCTTATCGAAATCCAAGTGAGGCTGAACCGCCATTTCATTAAATAACACTGCTAGACATTTATCCTTTTCATCAGTGAAAACATTTTGTGCTTTCTTCCTCAGACTCTCATACAGCACAGGATTGTACCCTGGACGGAGTGATCCTTTTTTGTAGCCTCTGTAGCATAATTTTCGATGGCAAATACTTAAACATGCTCCTTAAAACTCGATAATAAGTTGGACACACTTATAACGTCAGCCCCATGACCAACTCTTTTTCGAAGTATTGATAACCCTAAATAAAAATAAATAAATGAATAAATTATCGTAATAAAAAATAATAATAAAAAAAGTTGACACTATAAATGTCAGACTGTGGAAATTAACTAATTGAAAAATGTTAAAAGTCGAGGATTTGCAAATGAGCAAGTTTATAAATTCATGTATAATAAGTAAATATGTGTGGTTGTGCAATCAGATATTTGCAGATCGAGATTACAGAGATCGGCGGGTTGGGATTAGACAAATCTGTGGATACAGTAGAATAGATTTCCTTATCCTTGTAAAAAATCCTTGTAAAAAAATTAAAAATTATTACTTGTGGTTTTCGATCCTTATTTCTAAGCGCCATTATCAAAAGTAAGCCATATTCATCCCGAAGATCGTAGAAGCTGAATTGTTCGATGCTATGCATACACTTAAGCTTGAAGGGTCAGATCCAAATCCACCTTTGTCGCCGTCTCCAGTTTCATCTGCATAGCCATCTTCATTTTCATCTGTTTCGCAAAGTGAATAAATAAATAATTTATTGACTGTATATATATATAATGAAATATTATACATTGTTAATACATCATAGATTGTATTTAATGAAACGAGAAAATAAGTTTAAGAATAGCGCCTAAGTGAGTGCGTACGTGTGCATTCTTGAACGATAGATGGAAATGAATAATAAACTTGCGAAAAAAATTCAATTAATCACTTTTTGTTATGTCTTACAATGCAAATGTACAAAAAAAGTTAGTTTCTTTTTAATTTTAATTAACAGAAAGAATATGAATTGTTAAATAAGTTTTATACAGCAATCATCCCTAGTAAAAATGATCATATATTGTCCATATATTATCAATAGATTGACAATATATTATTTTCAGCAAATCATATATTGTTCATATATTGACAATATATTGATGATAGATTGTCAATACATTAACAATAAATGGACAATATATCGACCATATATGTTTGTATATTTTTATATATGGACTATGTATTGCCAATATATTAGCAATTTTAAAATACTATCAATATTTTGTTCTTATATTGGCAATATATTGACAATATATGGTCAATATATGATTTCCGAAATAATATATTGTCTATATATGTTTTATGTATGGACAATATATGATCCTTTTTACTAGGGATTTCTAGGTCTCAATTACTTTAATATATATAATATTTATATATATTACTCTCTCTCAGAAACAAAGCAAGTGAAAATTTACTGATGTGATTTCAATCATTTTCTGATTCTGGAAAAAATTGTCTTAATTAGAACATGATTTTGGAAACGTTATTTCTCTATCGTTTTCATAAAATATCTCTGCAACTCTTTGGGGATGACCAGCGTTCGAGGAATAACTTTTTCAACTATATTTACACATTTTTCCAACCAATTTACAAAAACAAACTTGACACTCTGTTAAATTTTATTTTATTAATCAATTTTTTATCTAAATAAAATTATTAATAACAAATTTTTGCAGTGTTTACTTTTTTTTCATTAAGAACTTTACTTTCACAAAAAGTTTTCAAGCATTTTCAAAACATTCAAACTATTCTATTAGAGCGCCGCCATATTGACAAGATCACTATAAAGTTGTCTGACTTAGTGAACTCCCCTGCGTGGCATAGCGATATAAATAAACTTAAAGAAATCGTATACTAAAAGTCTTGGAAATTTTCGACACATTTTCGGAATTAATATTTCAATATACTTTTTGAAGTACAAATTTCTTGTACCTCAAAAAATATTTCCACTCAAACATTCCTTTCTGTTTGTGATTCTGATAATCGTTTTTTTTTTATCTTAAATTTTTTCCGAAACAATCTTGAACTCTCGTTGGAACATTACGTGACCGATTTCAAATCGAGAAAGTTCGACCAGGCAAATATCTCCATGTTAGTCTGTAAACCCAACTACGAAATCTTTTGGGTCAAGTAAAAAAGTTTACTTTATCAAGTAAAAAATATTCACACTGATCACGGACGATTAAATAAAAAAAATTATATATGCTTAACGTACTATGCTTATGGTACTAGCGGGTGAATCTAGAAATACACAAGAGTATCATGACAACAACCATCATCTTCTTGAGCCACTGCTTCTATTATTTAATTGTTTAGTTACACGTTACAAGTTCCTTTCAAGTACTTTCATTTGGTGTTATTAAGAGTGATGCTGAAACATTTGTTTGTTTTTTTGCCGGACATATACAAAAAAAACGGCAAAACTTTTAAACTAATTGTGATAGAAAAATGCGACAGAACTTAGACAGATCGTTCTAGTTACTGACATAATTAGTTTTAAAGATTCTTTTACAAAATCCTTGTAAGATACTTTTAAATAAAAAAGACACTTTTTAATTTCACGTAGAAATTCGATGTCTTTGTTATTATTCTAATTTTGAGCCATATTTGCATTTTGCTGAGTTAGCTTCAGCAAAATTTGTGGAACGTTCAACTAATATGTACTCTCAATCCTTCTTATCGTACAACACCCATAGTCTCTTACACCTTGTTGAAGATGCTCGCAATTCAGGGAGTTTGGACGATCTTATGAACGTTGCTTTTAGAAAACTTGATGGGTATGCTTACCAAACTAATAAGAAAACCGCCGTTTCCTCTTCAACAAATTGCCAAAAGAATTATTGAGATGAACAAAAATCGAGATAGTGAAACAATTGATCTTCTGAAATCATAATAATGATTATCCTCTTTAAATCAAGCAATTCGATAAATTAAAATCCAATGGTTTAATATTGAGAACCAAATTTCATAAATCATTGTGTCTGTGCTAATGGGGAAGTGAGCATCGTTAAAAATATAATTCAATCAAATAAGGATTTTTTTAAATTTGTCAGTTCGAAAATCACCAGTTTTATTTGTAATTGGTATTTCTTCAATGGATATAGGTGTTTATGAGGTTTATGGATTCATAAACCAATCAGTATTGATTCCAGTGAATTATACTTAAAGTTTCGTCCTCGAGATTTAATTTGTAGTAGCGTTAGTTTTACGATACGATCCACACGATTTTATCGTGTGGATAAAACCGGGTAACTCCCGGGCCAGATGGCCCGGGGGTTACTATAGACCTTCCCGCGCATCTTCGTCATTCCGTTTTGTTGTTCCGTATCGTTGTTAATCCCACACTTTCGAAACGATAAATCTAATTAAATTTTATCCAAAATGTCGTCGCGAAACCGTTCTCGATACAGAAGTTCGATCACGCGCGATCGGGATAGGAAACATCGTGGCAGTGATCACGATTCTCATCGGGATCATCGCCGTAAACGCCGAAATAGTAAAAGCCGCCATTTTGAGCGGGCATGTACAATACATCGGCAACAACGATCGCGAACATCATCCAGATCTCGCTCTCGGGACTACAGAAGATACAGATCGCGATCCAAATCTTCGTCTGACAGAC
>JAQQRF010001187.1:0-15089 GCA_030523145.1 Trissolcus brochymenae
AATTTCTACGCATTCTCAAAAAACTTTACAATAAAACACTCTTTGGTTACGACGATCGCAAGCACTACCTCTCACACTCACGCCACCTAACCAAGTCCATATATATATATATATATATATATATATATATATATATAAAACATTAATCTTCTATGTAACTCTTATTTCTTAAATAGAAATCAATCAAAATCAAAAAGTTTTAAACAAGATATAAATTACCATTTTCAAAAGTTACTTCCTGTCAGGTAACCTAAAAAATTCTAATTGAAGAGTTAAGAACAATAACATTTTTTACAAAATTACGAAAACTTTGAGTCTTGAAAAAAAACAAAAAAACACTGAAAAATTGGTAACAATCTTTAATTAAGAAGCACAACTAAATGTCAAAATCTGTTGAACAAAATATATATTTGTCTTTGTATAACTGTTGTATCTTGGAATAGAGATTATAAATAGATCATTATCTTCAAATCCCAGCGGTGTTCGACAAAAACCACAAAGTCTCACTAAGTCTTTCCAGAAAATCCTAAATTTTCATTATGCTTTTTCATTAGTTTCTTGAAAACCTTTATTTATGTAATACGCAAAGAAACTTCGTATTACTTGATTAAAAATCTAAATTACATTCCTACTATGTTCCATGAAAAGTCGTTACAAAGTTCATAACAGCATTGGGTTTTTGTTCTACAAATTTTTGTGGAATAACTTGCCTCAATGATGACTATCAATAAGTAACCAAGATTCACATTGTCCAATATTAAAATTGCAAATATCTTCATGGATAATGTAAAACTTTTGTTGTTATAAATTTGAAATAAATTTCAGACACCAGAAATTGCTGTGGAATAACACTTTAAAGAAAAATAATTAAAAAAAAGTCCGATTTCAATGTTAAAACATATTTTAAAGCTTAAAGAAAAACGAAAAAAAGAGAAAAAAAAGAAAAAAGTGTCTTTGTGTTTATTTCGTAATGGGTGTACACACGTATCTTCTACACCACTTCGCCGCGAGACCTGTTTTTCTTTTCTAATGCATTTCCTGATCCTGTGTAATGTTTGCGAAACGCTTAACAAAGCAGAACCGTCGACACTTCGGTGAAACGCAAATTTCGTTCCTAAACTTCTTCTGCGAATCTTTGCCTCGTTAATAACGGAAGCACGTTTTCTCTCGTCGTCGCACATCTCTCCAGCCGAATTTATATTTATGCAGGCACTACGTGTCGCAAATCGTATGAGGCCAGAACCATCCTCATAAAAGCCGCCACAAAACATTCTGCAAAAAGATATGTCAACTGATGAACGCATTCCTTCAGAAAAATTTTGTTTAAAAAAAATCTCTTCAACCTAGATTGCTTAGTTGAACAGAGCAGAGAAATTGAATAAATCATACAACGCATATTTTCCTGACTTAATCAAAAAAGTCATCAAGTGTGACCATACAGGATGGATTATACCCCCGTTTAGATTACAACAAGAAAAAGTTTATTACTCGTATCTCCAATGAATGAGCGAATATTAAAAATTGTGACATTATTTGATTAGAATTCAAGCCAACAAAAATAATTCAATGGTACAAATAAAAGAAACACGACGGTTATACTTTAACATTTCAACGCTTATAGCAAAATCTTTGTTAGAAAAGTCGTAACTGCAAGACAAGCAACGTTTCTGATATAGATCCGCTAGTTCTTTGTGTAATTTAAGAGAGAAGCCAGAAACGCAATTAAGAAGAACGTAAAGGAAATTAGTCCCCAGCTCATTTTTAGCGTACCTTGCGTTGTCCTTTCAATTAGATACTTCCGAATTTGTCGTTTCCTTCTGTAGGCCAGGGTAAATAAATTTTACGAGAAACAGGCTTTGGGTCAATTCTACAAAATGTTTGCGTCGTTTTTTGCGAAACTTTATGCGGTAGTGAATTTTCCAACAGTTTTTTTTGACAATTTTTATCTACTCAACTCTTTATTATCAAAATGCTACCCTACGGAAATTACTCTCAATATTTCAACATTACAACTCGGTCATCATTTCAAACGCTCACAATTTGAGTATTAAATCCAAATATTTATTTAAAATTATACTCAATTTGAACGTTTGAATTGATGCTCAAAGAGAGTTTTTTGTTCAACGTAAAAGTAGCACTTCAACTTGATCATCATGTTGGATACTCAAGTTGAGAGTTACTTTCAATTGAGAGTTATATCAGATGATCGTAAAGTCTGTTTAGAGGTGTTACCAAATTGACCCTAATTGGCATTGATGTACGATCTAAGTTGAGCATTGATGCTGATTCAATCTGACAGCAATTTGAGCGTCGACCTCCAACTTGACAGTTTAGGTCTTTAAAATTAAAGCTGATAATAAACACTGAAAAATGATTGTAAACACTCACATTGGGAGTTTTCTTCGTACAAGCACTTATAGTTGAATGTCTACTCATTTCTGCTCAACTAATATGAAATAACCATTTACGGGCAGTTATAAGGGCCTATCCAGTGCACATCACATTTTTCTTTTCACATATTCATAAGCATGAAATTAAAAACTGTCGTACTATTATTAATAACTTTCACGGTCATTATGATTTAATCGGTCTGTATGAAAGGAATTGTACTTGACCAGAACCAATTTTGATGTCATAAACTTTCATATTCAAAAGTGTAAGTACGTTTACTTTTACATGCATACATACAAATCTAACACATAGAAATCCAATAAATTCATCTACAAGTATTGAGAGACGCTCTTTTGTGTTCTTTTTAAAAATTGTACATACAAAAATTAAAATTTGAAAGATTGAAAAACTTACTACTGCAAGACGTCTGATTAAGTGTATGATGCACTGTGGATGCTGCTCACAACGTTAGTCCGATCACGTGCAAGTTCGCATCGGGAAAACAGTTTCAATCGTGGCGTGGGTCTTTGTTTATGGCATACCAATATTTATTCTCCCGGCGGTAAATTCGCTTTTCATCTGCACAGCGGTAATTTGATGTACACCGCGAGTTGCAGCGGGCGCTGCTTGACTAAGATATAAGGAGAGAAGGACAAAGATTTGTGCTGCAAAATTATGCCTCAAACAGTCGGATATTTCGTGGAGTGATAAATATTTGCCAAAGCCGATCGCACACATTACACTTCATAATTGCCGATGAATGTTGTAGCACGATTCATCACTGGGGATGTTGGCTATAAATTCATTGCGCGTAATTGCGTTAAATAACAATGTTCATTTTTCGGCGCTTCGATTCTCCGCAAAACACATTTGTAATTTGTTCAATGTTCAAAGCCCTTTATTTGAACGCGGCAATGGCGTCGGAATAAAATAAATTGATCAGACGGTGCTTTTCAATTATGTTTAATTTATATTGCGAAATGTAGACGATGGTGTGCCATGCCTTTTTATATGAATGAATCATTATCTCTTTTGCAGAAAACATGTGCACTTTTTGAGAAAAAAATGTTTAAAGAAAAGCGTGACATAGATAGAGAAGAATATTATTTTAATTTTTAAAATGCAATTAATTATAATCGTCGATAACTTTGGCTTGTTTAGTTCATTGCAGATGGCAAAACGAATCCAGAATTGTTCAGTGAGTAGGGTGAAAGCTCCATTTAATTAATTGGCAAACGGGCGCAAGATTTAGCCATGAAGGAAACTTTGTTACTTTCGTTTTACTTCGACTAAGTCAATAGTTGTTAAAACCGAATGAAAAATACTGCACCGAAATGGGTCTTCAGACCTATAGTCAAAGGAAAAAAGCTTTAATTGTACTTCAATGAATGAATTAAACATAATTGATTTTCGGATTAAGTTTTATATAATTTTGGGATCAGTTACGTTTGATTTGTCATTCAACCCTTTTAAACAAATATGTACAGATCGGAATGTACGTCAGATCGGAATATTTAAAGTGAATTATCATAAATATTAATTATTACAACAAATCATACATTTTTAATCAACAAAGTGTATCAAGAGTGCGTTACCGTGGAAATTTCATTTTGTTTTCAATGTTTCAAAAAATTAAAATGGAAGGATTATATGAACATTGACTCGTACACACGCAAATTTTCTTCCACGTCAATGAATGTGCGTCAAAAGCACTGCAATTCTGCTGTAAATCAAGAGTGAAATTTTTGTCGGCTGCACCCGTTTGCGCCAAGTCTAGTGTTCAATCTGAATGATGTCATTTATTTCAAAGTGTTTTCATTTCGCATTCCAGTCCTCCGGATTATTCGAGTTAAATTGAAGCTACCTATACGAAGTGGTACAAAATAAGCTCTTCAGAAATGACGAATTGCCGTATTAGCGCGCATGCTAGTTTGAGTTTACTTTAACCCTAAAGTTTGCGCTCCAAAATCATAGTACAAATACGCTGCAACTACTTTACTGCAGTACAAACTTATGATGTTGCAATTAATGTTGACGTAATCAATTATTAAATTAGAAAAACAAAATAATATACCAAAAACTACGCCATGAGTTTTGCAAAAACATATTTAATGACAAAACTGTTCAAGAAGAGTAACTTTTTTTTAAGACGGATAATTTTGTCTGAAATGTTGATGCATGGTGAAATAAAGTTGAGTGTATGTTTGAATAAGTGTACTGCGAAGATGACACTTTACTATCAGATTGTAGGAACTTTTTAAGAGCTTTGCGATAGGGCAGTTTAAAGAGAGAGAACAACGCTCTGGCACTTCGTACGAGAGCGAAAATGCATTTTTAATGCTTCACTTCCGGCGCGCCATTTCGTTTTCAACGATCACGTCAACTCCGCGCCAAACGGCGCATGAAAAACTTTGAACAATTATAACAATATTCCTATTCACGCGTTTGCCTTTTTTTTCATCGTTGCACGTCGAGGAAATTAATTTTTAAATGTTTGAGCGCCAGGAGACGGCCTAACTTCCTTTTAAATTGTCTTTTTGCATAACAAAGTTATTTCTTTCAAAGAAAAGACCGCATAAAAACTTTTTTCGCAGAGTGTACGCGGAGTAACAAAATAACTTTCAAATTGTTCAAACAATAATTTTAGCATATAAGAATTTCATAATTTCTAAAATGTGTTACACAAGTTCTGAGCTGAATTACATATTTAATCGCAATAAAGTTTACATTTCTCCGTATGATATGAGGAATGTTAAATGTGAGTTGAATGCGCGTTAAATGATAGTTGTATAAAATTAACTTTATGACAAAGTGAATAACTGAGTAAGAAACTTGGAGACTATAGTAAACCATTTTTGAGATAAGTAATCTTGTAAATATCGCGTAGGTAGCGATTTCTCTTCTCGTTCTCTGATGCAATCTCTTTCTCTGTTTCTCGTCGATATAGAAATTAAATTTATTAATGATACCAAACATTTAAAAGTTGGTTTCAAGTGTTACATAAATTTATAGCGTCAGACGGCATGTGGCTCGACATCAAATATTGCAGATCTATAGAGTTTCAGTTCATTCGGGTATTAAATTTTACGATTCACACCAACGCGACGTGACTTTGAACATACCCCTTCTCTCTCTCTCTCTCTCTCTCTCTCTCTCTCTCTCTCTCTCTCTCTCTCTCTCTCTCTCTCTCTCTGTACATATCTCTACATATATACTCTTAATTACATATATAATCTTAATCCACTGCCGTGTGTCGCAGTTGCGAATAATTAGAAAACAATTTTATCAATTGTTTTTTCATACCGCACGAAATCTGATACAAAAATTCTGATTCTAAGTTTTGACAGTTGGATTCTGAACAGGAGGTCGAACATTCTGAGAGCGATCTTTGAACGAAATTGAAAATTTTTTATGACACTTTTACGACATCGTGAAACGCTACGCAGTTGAGAGTAAATAGATATAAACTTTTTCCATGCAATCCAGATTTTAGATGTAACGTCTCTTATTTTATTTTTATTTTTTTCCCTAAACAGTTAAAACAAACTATAACAGGATGAAAGTATTCTTATCTTTTTATTACCTGAATTCGGTTGGAATTATTCATTCAAAGATTTACTTTTTTTAGATGCTTTGATATGATTTCCTAAGTTAATCAAAAACGCAAAAGTAAACCCACAACATGTACGGTATACATACGCATCACTATATTTGCATTTACAAAAGTGCCATGTTGAGTCTCGAAAATATAAAGCTCATATATTTATTATCATGTTTTTAAATCTTTATTTAGAATTTTATTTAAAGTAAAAAAAATTTGAAAGTAAAAACTTGTAAGATAGTTAATGTAATATTTCTTGTTTATTAATTAAACGTTATACAAAGTTTGGGGGCTGCGAAATGTCTGATCATAAGTCAGAGGACAAAATGGTTGTTTCCCTTAGAAAAAAAAATTCATCCAGATACATTTTCATCACATTACTTGCAGCGTCTTTAGCGCATAACTTTTTATTAAAAGGAAGTATACGTGAGCGGAGTATAAAACTAACAGTACTGTAATAGCTAAATAACTAAGCGGATTAGCATGCCATACTCACTACATAACGAACTACTTAACGGCAAGCAGTGTGCTGCAGGATGCAAACCTCCTCAGACGTTATGACGAGTAAATTCTGCTATAACAATTATCAAACTACAACACGCTAACGTCAAAATCAATTTTTCAATCCATTATGTATTGTTCCTCTTTCCATATTTTTCACTCAAAATATTATGAAAATTTATCCAATTAGAAATTATCCAAGCCATTAATTTAATGCCGTAACATATACTATCATTTTCTTTTCAAGTCCTTGGTGGTTAAAATATATTCAAAAATAAATGAAAATTATAAAAATAGAAAAGTTCTAAAATAGATATTTTTAATTAATGTAAATGTGAAGATTTTATTTTTTTCAATATTCATTTTCTTTCATTCCTACGCAGTTTCAACTCAAAATGTGTAAAAACCAGATTTTTTCAATTAAAAAAAATAAATGTAGTACTTATTTCAATTTCCGAACCTTTCTACATGTAGTTAGCTTTTTACTTTTTATGTAGATTAAAATATGCAAAAATGGTTTTTGCTGTAAACCCATACGTATCATCATCCGCTGTTTGCCCGAACGAAGAGATCCTTGGTAAGATAAAAAAATCTGATAGATTAAAGTCTTCTAGTAGCATGTAATTTTTGAGAACTCCATCTCTTTCGTAAATGCATTGTGTTCGCATATGTACGCGAAGATCACTAATACTTGATATCAAGTTTTGAAGTGCCTTAAGTGATATCAGAATTTCTCTCCGCTTGTATTGAATGATGCAACCCACAATGTTAATATAAATAGGAATAGAACTAATTTCATCTGACTGAATATTATACATTGATCGATTTCAGTCACAAAACTATTCGCTTTATATTCAATGATACAAACTTTTTTTTCAAATGTTGTTACCCGAACTGAAAAAACATTAATTACTGTTTTCGCAGTTATATCTAGTAATTTCTAATTATTGATTTAAATGGTAAAATATTTTTTAAGCTTACATTGCTCTTAAATTAATAGCATATTAGTTGTAAATATTTTGGATTCTAGAAAGCATTAAAGCTTTAAAATGAGATAGCACTTAATTTTCTATGCCTCACTCGTTGAATTATTAAAGCGGTATTAATATTATCAGCGCGTTTAAATATAATGTAAAAATGCACCAGCTTGATCATTTCATTATTTTTCGGTTTCCCTCGTCTGGACCGTGGTCGCACATTTCATCCCGACCGTAACACATCACATTTTCACTCCGGTCCAGGCTGTGCTTCTTTTTCTCTTCTCGCTTCTTATGATCCGCAGCTTAGCTCTAAAACCATACAAGCGGCAAACTTATCGGCACAGATACCATGTTTAAAATATGTAGATGAGATTAATCTTTTTACAACGCCACAACGGTGCATGATAAACAGCAGTTTACACTCCTATCTCGCTTATGAGATTACGAAATGCCAAAGTCTCCTTCAACTTAACTGAATTTTTAGTCTAAGGCCGTACAAGAAAAACTTTCAAAAGTTGACTTATTTTTAACGGTTTCATGTCTCCGTCAATTGTTCATTTGTATTAGTCTCAATTTCTGACTAAATAAACTTTATACCAATTTTCATAATTGAACATTATTTTTGTTCACATGTACAATAACAAATTTGAAAAGAGTCGACAATAATCGATGGATCAATTACAACGAATCATGTAAATTACTTGTCCGGACAGTTCTATATATTTTCCGCATCAATTTATCGGGTCAACTTATACGTCTTGAGATAACAACTGGCAGCTCGTTTCGCAAACTTGTAAGATCGATGTGGCGGGTATATTGTAAGTAAAAAAAAACATCAAAATCCCCGATAACGCAGTGAAGTATAGTTGCGCTCAATCACGCGCGAAGCCCTGTACTTGCGGAGCAACTTGTGCGAAGAACAGCCCTCGAATAGCACCACTCTCATCTAACAAACTCGGTCGGTCTTGAAGGATCACCACACCGACTTTCATGACCGCTCGAGCGAGTGTGCCTTATCGTGCTTTTTAATGCCACTCGTACAGATTCTTTCAAAAGTCTCCAAATAAGAGTTTCATTCAAAAAAATCCTAGGACTGCTCTGGCAAGAATTTTATGTCGGTGAACAAGTCAGCCAATAAAGCCTACACATCTGTTTTCACCATGAATTACCGACAGTTTACCGTATCGATGCCACGGCGTACCCCGACCCGGTAATTCGATTAGGCACTTATGATGACTCTAATATTAAATTTGATGTAGCCGAAACGAGAAAATCTATTCACTAAATCTAGCTTGAAACTAAATTAGGAATATTTTATAAATACGCGTGTGATACGCGTGTAAAATTGATTCGAAATTCTATCATTTGAATATAAGGTTCGGAAACTGATGTAAAATATATTTTTGTACATGGAAAAAACAGGTTTCATGTTGCCAACCTAGTTCTAGGTTGGCAAGTGCAGATCCCCAAGTGCAGAACAATATTTTATTCTACACTTGTTGTTGAGGCAGAACAATATTTTACTCTACACTTGTTGTTGAGGCAGAACAATATGTTATTCTACACTTGTTGTTGAAGCAGAACAATATTTTATTCTACACTTGTTGTTGAGGCCAACATGCTTTCATTTTAACTGATGAGAAGAAATTTATTTACTCAACACTATGAAAACAGGTACTTTCAAAAAAGGATCCAGGACCTTTTCAGGGCTGAAAAAATTGTCTTATGTAGACTTTTAGAATGGCCTCAGTAGAAGTGGAATGTCATCTCGAGTGTTATCTCGACCCAATTTTGCAGAAGTGGGATTTTGCGTTTCTTATACGTACAATAGACAGATAAAAAACCATGAAACCGACCTGGGGTCTCGAGAACCCGATTTTTCGAGGTCGGAATTTTTTAGATTTTTTTTCGTTCTATAGACACACAAGACACAATAGAAACGTACTGCATTACTCCGAGACAAATTAAACGTATTAAACTCAAAAAAAATTTTTTTTCGAGGTCGATGTTTTTCATTTTTATTTGGTTTTATATGCGCACAAGATACTATGTAAACGTTCTACATTAGCGCAAGACATTTTCGAAAAAAAATTTTTTTTTCAAGTTTCAGACCCCTCAGGCATCCGATCTAGGGTCTCAGAAAACTGAATTTTCGAGGTCCGCATTTTTGATTTTTGTTTCGTTATATATGCGCCAAGAGGTTCCCAACTCTACCGTCTCTGAAAGAGTTAACAAAGAGTAAATCCCAAAATTTCACTAAGTTGGGTCCAACTCCCTTGCAAAAACAAGTGGGTCTCAATCGACTCAGAATTGCCTGAAATGGATTTTGGACCACTCCCTGGGATGACCAATTTTTTTTTTGAAATTTTAGTCAATTATGTCTGATATACTAAAAAATGGCCAGAAATTTTTCTCGCATACTAGGTCGATAAAATAGGTGAAGCCTTCCTCTATAACATACCGAACTTACAGACACTTCTACCGACAGGACGGGCTCTCTTAACAATATGAAGCCGTGGTAGAAGCTGAAATTGATTCCGAAGACGAAGATGTTGAAGTACTTTCAGATCCAAATCGTCCTGTAGAATTTCCAGAATTTCCTCCTAATGTTGATGAATTGACACAAAAAATTCTAAAACAGTTCTGATAGACGGAAACGGATGACAGCATATTATTAAAAAATCATCACTTTACTGGTTTTTTAGCAATCACAACAAGAAACTGAGTAGTAATCGGAATGTTAGGGTCAAGGAATGTGAAGTCAGCAGATCCCACAATCTTCATCGCGCGGCAGTAACAGAAACCGGTCAGCAAAATCAAATTTTCGTTAAAGATTATTATGTGGGTTCGCTTATTATCGCTTATTATCGCAGTGGGTTAGCTAATATGGACGAAAAAAAATGAAAGAGCTTAGCATACAAAAAAAATTATGTTGATCTCGAACAACATCACACAAAAAAAATCGGTGTGTTTGCTAGATGGTTCACTATTAACCCTTGTGACAGAAGTTTAGTCGTATATCCTTTGTCCAATGTCAAGGTTACATTGATATAAGCTAATACTGACTGACAATTCCAGCACCAAAAAATGTTAATGGAAAATTTGTAGTGTCCGAAACTGTATACGATCGAATCAAATCTATATTGTTAGTATAAAAAAAACTCAGTATTAATTCAATTATGATCAATTTAAGTTTTTAATAATCTTGAATAATACAATAAGCATTTGAACATAATGTACAAATAACATGAAAATTTTGAATTAATATAAAAATAAATGTTATTTTGCTTTTAAATGATACAAGTGTATATTCGATAAATATCTTATGTATCAACAAATTTAGAAACAGAAATAGATTTACATTAATAAATAATGACTTGAAAATATAAAAAATAGTGAATTTTTCTTAATATTAATCTTAGTAATTTAGTTCATTAGTTGCTAGTTCTTTTAAACTTTTCATATAACAGGTAAACCGGATGAATCAGCTTGAGCAAGTATCTCATCACGTGGAGAAGATGAAACTTCAACGACAACATTTCGTCCTTTAGGTGAACAGAATCTTAGCTCTTGAACCAGATAGTATAGTTGGAGTGGCAGTATTTCTATGTACATTTGCAGTTAATTGAGACGTAGTAATTGCAGTTGAAAAACGTCGATCTGCTGATAGATTTGTAGATTCTGTAGAGTTTTTGCGTTCTTCTTGTCTTGCATAAAGATCAACGTGCCGAAAAAAGTTTGCCGAATTTGCCGAAAGTTTGCCACGAAAAATGATTATTTCTTCCACGGGTTGGAAACTACGCACTCCCTATAAGAGTACACGGGAATTTCAAAACTTCCTAAAGAGTTCCGCGAAATTCTAAAATATTATAAAGAATTTTCAAGAATGCCTGGGAGTTCTGAAGAATTCCACGGAGTTCCAAAGAGTTCACAACGTTACTTTCTGTCTTATAATAATTGTTATGAATAAATTATGACAAAAGAAAGTACAAAATGAAAACTCAGCAGTATAAATCAAATAAACATGATTTTTAATATCTTGATTTATATACTGAAAAAAATTATCGTAAAAAAATTATCACAAAAATACGGACGTCGCTTACATTCGTTTTTGAATTTCCCACTTGTGTAGACAGCTTTGGCACAGTTTAGACTTCTGCGCATTGCCGTTTGCACGCATCTTTTCGTCGAAGTAAGCATTGTTGTGCTTCAATTTTGTTGACCGCTGTTTCAGCGCAGGTTTGAAGTCTGCGCGCAAACGCTCGCGCGCACCTTTTTGCTGCAGCAAGCATTGTTGCTCTTGAAAATTTTTGACATGAGCTCGATCTCATTGACCGTACAGAGGGATTTTCCAATTTTTAATTTTCAGTCTGTAGTTGATGCTGACGTGAATTTGACGTTTGCAATAATCAGGATTATTGTAGCTATTTGACATTTTTATTTGAAATTTTCAAAAGTAAGTTTGCTGTAACCAAAATCGTAAACATTTTTTTATCGTTATCCTAACCTAACATTTTTTTTAGATTTCGTAAGTTGTAAAGAAAATTTAACTGGGAATTTCTTTTTGGAGTTTTTGCAGCTAGAGCAAATCTTGGGTTTGAAATTGAAGAATTGGTCAGTTATTAATTAATCTTGGCTTGATAAAAAATAATTTTTGTAAAGTTTAAAATTCTAAAATTTAGAGAATTTAGAATTTAGTAAATTTTAAAATTCTTTTATACAGGTTTTTCGTTTCAATACTATGGTTTTCAAATGTTGCTCGTTCAGAGAATATTTTTGATTTTTCGAGAGAAACTACAGTCAACTAGAGACCAGTACGTAGAATCAACAATTTTATAAATGATAAAATTTCACAGAAACTTTTAAAAGTTATGAAACCTAACAACAATTCAACTTTTTCATGTTGCATGACAAATCTAAGTTTGATGCAATGTTTTGAGCAGTTTTTTTAAGGCTTACATGCTTGTAATTGTAGAAGGAAAATAAAATGTAATTTCTTTTAAAAATTGTAATTCAGAATATAAGTTCATATTATTATCAATATTACAATTATGCAATAATATCGTAGATGGCGTCTCGGTATCTTGTAGGATCATTGTTGTGGGAAGAAATTGAAAGTGAACTGAAGGTAAAAGTACCTTTCCATTTGAAATTTATATTCAAATTACAATCTATGGACAAAATTGAAGTACTTGGCAATTTAAATAAAGAAGGACTGAATTTTATTGAAGAATTTGTATGATCAGATGCCTACACAAATGAGATAACTGCAGCAGGCTCGGATCGTTTAAAGTATTATGTAAATCAACAAGCTGATGACTTTCATTTTTCCAAAGATGACTCTAAACTCATAGCACAAACCAGACAATTAATGTCTAAAAAAAGTCAAGATTTTTGGAAAGTAGCAAATGCAGCTGAATCTGTTTCTAATCCTAAATGTGACTGTGAGTCTTCGCATTTACTCGACATGCTCAATTTTTCCTTTTTACGACAATACTGGGCGAAATTCTTCGGGGCACAGATTTACAGACTTGTTAAAACTAGTTCGCTCATTCATCTTTCTAATTGGTGGTCGCCTTCTGTATAATTTTTTAATGTCAAACCTGCCTATTCCTGGAACTAGAGCCATTTCCAATTTTACTTACAAAAAAGAAATTACAGTTGCTGAAGGTACTCTCCGGGTGAATGAGCTCAAGACTTTCTTGAAGGCAAGGAACTTACCAAAAAAAATATGGATCAGTGAAGACCTTACTGGGATATCGGATCGAATCCAATATGACTCGAGAACAAATGAAATCTTTGGACTTGTTTTGCCTCACAACGAGAATGCCATGCCAATAACATATAGTTTTCCTGCAACATCTGCGAAATTAGCAACATTTTAAAAGCAACAAACCTGCATCCTATTTACATGTTTACATGGCTCAAGCGGTTGATCAAGAAGCTACACCGTTTTGTTTGTGTATGTTTAGCTCGGACAATAAGATGACAAACAATGATGTAAAAAAAAGATTGGACTACATTTGTGATATACTTGAGAAAAATGGCATCCAAGTTGACGGGCATTCAGCTGATGGAGATCCTCGAGATTTAAAGATGATGCGCTTGGACATGAAATTAAGAAAAAAAAATGAAACACCAAAAGGAAAAAGGAAACGAGCTGTGACGAAATAGACTCAGCAAGTAAAGAGTGATTCGAAGGTATAAACAGTGATTAAAAACTATTAGATTAATCACTTTGTTGATTAATTTTACCAATTCAATCATTTATTAATTACAGGGTAAATATTACATTGAGGGTTTCCAAGCGGAAATTTTACTGAAAAAAGTCTGCGTCCAAGACACAGTACATCTAGGGAACAAAATAAAAAATCGCTTCATTAAAAACTCGATTGTGCTACCAATGGGTAATTACAGTGCAACATCCGGAGATATTATTGCTCTTGTGGGAAGAATAACCAAAGATAAACATTTTTTAACAAAAAGTGACCTGTTGCTTAATGACAAAGTGAATTTTTCTTCTACTATGCGGATTTGTCATCTAAGAATCTGGCACTTGTTAAAAAGCAAAGTTCCAAATAGTTGTCGACAAAACTAACTCCTCTTGAAAGAGTCTGTGCTGCTTAGTTTGGGTTGTTTTTTGTCAGAATGTGGAGGCAGTGGCTTTTACAACAGAAAAACTACTCAGCCGTGCACAACTTCATTAGTTTAAACAGTTATGTTCGTATAGAACTGAACTCCCATGGATTGTTGAATTTGATTTTCCAGTGCTTAGAATCTAATTCTTTGGAATACTTCTTGCCGTGGCTTTTCAGCAGTCAACCTTGTGAAAGCTTTTTTCGGAACCTGAGATCTATGACGACCACTTTCTCGACCATAGTCAACTGCAGTGTCCTCAATGCGATACAAAGATTGGAAAAAATTCAACTACTTGCTGACATCAATGTAGCTGATTTCAAAAAAGAAACGAAAACTATTCACTTCCCTCGGACGCGATTTTTGAACGCTTCAAATGAGGTACAGCAAAAACGTTATCCTGAGATCAAAAAAATTGATGATCCTGTATCGATAGACACCATTCGGAGAGTTATGAAAGAAGAAAAAAAGATGCTTGGGAGGAAATTAAACGACTTGGTATGGATGTGCCTCTCACAGCTGCTAACAACATACAAATAGATTTTCAAACAACTACCTCAGAAGATTTCTTCGATGACATCGATAGCGAAGACGTACGCAGATATGAAGCTGTAATCGAAAATGAAATAGATTCAGAAGACGAAGATGTCCAAGTTCTTTCAGAAAATCCAGTGACTCTTTTAGAGTTTCAAGAAAATTTTACAGGTCTATCGGAGACTAGTCCACAAACTGTTGTAGAAGATGGAAAAGGAAATAGACAACAACAATAGTAAGAAGTTAAGTAGTGACCGAACTGTCAGAGTCAGAGAAGCTGAATCGAGAAGTGATAAAGAAATTTCGTACTTAGAAATAAATGAGGTAAAACGTTCAGAATAAAATTCATATTGACAAGCACCCAACCCTCCTGACAAATGTCATAAATATTAAAACTAAAAATAATAAACAAAGAGCAACACTCGATTCTCAGCCGAGTTAAACTC
>JAQQRF010001188.1:0-16052 GCA_030523145.1 Trissolcus brochymenae
CAATACTTTAGTTGAGTATTGTAAACAATACTCAATACTTTAGTTGAGTATTGTAAACAATACTCAATACTTTAGTTGAGTATTGTAAACAATACTCAACTAAAAAGAACAGTATACTCAACTGCCAATTTTTATCTTCAACTCTATCTCATCATGGCATCGTACATACACTTCGGTGGACTACGAGGAACATATGGGACGTCCAACTGTAAGACCACTGGTTCTCCAACGACTGTTATTTACGTTAAATTTAAAGATAATTTTGGAAAACGAGACAAATTTTGTACAAAAACTGTAAGCTCTTTCGTGCTTTTTGCCGTGTTTTCTGTGTTGCAGTTTGGTACAAAGGGCACCTATTACTCTCAGATACATGCCCAGGTTATCCCGTGAAGAGGATGCAACATGTTTCTCTCTCATAATTCATGGCTATGTGCCCCTGTATGCCACATACCGACAGAGCTTGCTCCTGTCTGATCCCTTGCATATACCAGCACGATGACCAAACTGCCAGCACTTGAAGCACTTCACACGGGGTCGCGTACTTTTCCGGTACGTTTTTCTCTGTGGCTGCTTTTTTCCTCCGACCCGTGCCGAAGTATTTAGGTGGCGAATCCACAGGCTTCCATTTCAACGAGGACTTCTCTTATACCTGGTCTCGTTCGTGTATGTTGGGGTCCAAACTGTTCTGGGCAGTCCCAGCCGTTCGTCAAGATCGATCAGCTTCTCGATGATGCTCTTAATCGATGACGCATACGCTTTAATCTCCTTGTGGTCATTATACTTAGGCTTGGCGTACTCATATAGTCCGTTTGCCTTGTGAAGCAATGTCCTCCAGAGATCCTGATATCTCTCCATGTCGCTTGTAGTATTGGATACTACAGTGGCTAAGTCGACCACCACTGCAGCACTGCGGTTGTCTGCTGATGACATCCCGAGGCCCGCTTGCCCACTCCTGACAGGCGCCGGTACTGGAGATCCGACCCCCTGCACCGTAAGGTTTGTCGTTGTCTGACTCGCCATGTTTTGTTTATTATTCGGGGTGTCTTGTTGAGGTTAGCCGGCTTTTGTCTTGAGGTATGAAAAAAAAAAAAAAAAAAAAAAAAAAAAAAAATGCAATGCATAAATCAGAGTCAATATTAGAGAAAGAGATAAATTGAAATGAGATTCACTTAGTAGTTAGATTATAATAAAACAAATTTAGAATGTTTATAAATGAAGAGTGAAATAAAACTATATTGAGACAAAAAGAGTGAACAAAAGAAAGAAAAATAAACAAGAGATTCGAGTGGTTTTAATTCATAGTTCGGAGAAAATGTACATTCTAGATGAATTCAAAAACTAACAAAAATAAAAATGAGCTTATTATTAAATGAATTTTAACAAGAAGACTTCTCAAAAGCTGATTTGAGGCGTGCATGATTGCAGTTCGGTGTGTATGTTGAATAATCGGTTGAGATGTTTCGAGCTGTGCCAGCGTGATCGTGGTTTGTTGACAATGGTTGCCACTCGCGTTCGGCCGACTGACGGGAAGTGCTTGCACCGGTTTGAGGTTGTTGTTTTCAGATTGCGATGCGTGGGTGCATGCAAGGGACATTTGTTTCGGGTCGTTTTAAGGTTGGAGTACGCTTAAAATACGATTTGTAAACACAAAGTCAAATTGAAAAATGTCAACTTGGTATCTATTTAGATGATTTCTTTCAGACAAATGGAGAGAAAACAAAAATCGAAATTATTTTCTGAGGAGGATCTGGACAAGAGCGTTCAACTCCAATCAGAATTAGAGGTCCTTGAAGAGAGAAAAAAGGAATTAGAGAAACAAATAGAGAAAGAAAAACAGAAGTTGGAGGCGAAACAATCAGATGGAAAATCAGACGAAAAAAATGAAAACACAACTGGTGACAAACAGAACAAGGATAAATTGGAAATAGAAGAAGACCTCCTTAAATCTGACATGGAGGAAGAAACGTCAGAAGCAATATCAGAGAAAGATGAAACATCAAAAGAAACCTCACAGGAAACGACAAATTGGATGGCTAAAATAGACGGAATCAAAGAGAAGGAGAAAACGGAATGAAAAAGGATGAAGGAATGAAAGATAAGAAATCCATTTATCAGGATGAGAAACCGGAAGTGAAAACTTCAGTAAAACCAGTCATCATTGGTGAGAAGTTACAAATATTTCAAAACTAATATATAAATATGCAAAATAAAATTTTAGAGTTAGAAAAAATTAGAGTTAGAGAATTCAGGCCTGATATTAGAGATAGAGTAAGAGAAGAGTAATCAAGAGATCAGAGAAACACTAAATCCAGGTATAATAATAAAATTGATATTTTTCAGAGAACAAAAAGCTTCTTACTGACGAGCATCGGGCCATGTTCGGCATACCAATTCTTACGACCTTTGGTTGAAGCTTCAGTTGAAGCAGAGGACTTGAAACTAAGCAACTATAAGGTAAAACCACCACTTATTAGAAATATCAATGTTGATCAGAGTTCAAAAACTCAAAACTGAGAAGGTGTAGAGAATAAACAATCGAAATGAGATCGAAAAAGACAGATGACAGAGACATCATCTACTGAAATTCTTGCAGAAGAACCAAGTGCAAAAACAACTAAAAGAACAAAAGAGAAAGAAGACAAGATTATAGAAGATTTAAATGTATTGAAACATAGCCTTGAAAATAAGAATATAAGTAGAGTCATGTTCAAAAAGGATTACAAATTGTCACGAATGTCGAACTTGGAGCTTTGGTCAGATTGTTTGCGATCAGAACTGATAGCAAATGATCTTTTAGATGTCATTGATCAGAATGTAGAGATATCAGAGAATCTTTCAGAAAGAGAATTGATTAAAAGGAAAAGCTTGGTTAGGGGAATCATTATAAATCATTTAGATGAAGACTATCATAAAAGAATTATACATGAGAACGACCCCGTGAAAATTCTCCTGAGATTGAAAGAGTTAAAGAGAAAAGAAGCAAACATCACTCACTCCTCTGTGCAATTTTGTATTCAATGAGAATGAATAAAGGTGAAACGGTTCTTGACTTTCGTGAACGTTTGGAATCCGTTATTAGAGAGTACGATAACAGCGATGTAGGTGAGCCGCTTGATGAAAGGTCGAAGAGAAGTGCACTTTATCAGGTGATCCTAGCTGTGTATCCAGAGATTAGTTTAGCAAACTTTTATAGACAACAGTTTGCTCATGAAAAGATGAGTTATGAGAAAATTTTTGATTTCTTAACACAGAGAGAGGCAAAACTGAAAAACATCAGCAAGAATGAACTAGAGGACAAAACGCGAGTTCAGAGGCTAAAGCGAACCGGGCTAGGGAAGATAAGTGTCATAGGTGCAGTCGGTTGGGTCACTGGGCGAGCGAATGCCCTTTGATTGAAAAAAGACTGTGGTATTGCTATGTCTGCAAGGAGAATACCAACCATGTTGGAACTGACTGCACAGGAGGTCTAAGTACATCAAGAGGATATCAGAGGTACAGATCAAACGTTTCATTACATTACAAACAGAGAGGAAGAATGAATAATTTTAGAGGCAATTCAATATATACCAATAGTAGAGCTGTTTCAAGTGGAAGAGTATTCAAGAGAGGAAGAAATTATATAGGGAAGAAAAATCGGGGATTAGGAAAAGCTTTGATAACTGTGGCGAAGAAAGAATCACAGGATGTCAATAAAGAAAACAAAGAAGGTAATAATCAAATCACTTTTCTAGCAAATTCAGGAGCCACTGAACACATAATAAACAAAAGGTTCATACTTAGTGATTTTGTTAGAGACAAAAGAGGGGTAATAAAGAGTGCGAATAAAAATAAGAGCGCTGATATAAAAATAGATGGTAGAGGTAACCTTTTCTTAAAAACTCACAACTCAGAGGGGAAAACTATAAAATTAACAAATGTCATAACGGCTAAAGATTTATCAGAGAATCTGTTGTCACTGAGACACTTCGCGGATGCAGGTATAGGTATCTATATGGATGATGAAAGTCTCAAAATCTCAGACAAAAATACTAGGGAGATAATCCTTAGAGGTCAATATGACAAGCCTCACTGGACTATTTCGTTTAAATTACTCAGAGAAACTGAAGTAGATAACGAGTTAGAATTTGATGATTGTTTCTGTAAGACACGAATGGTAACGCAAAATGAATTGACAAATGAACAAGACGATAGAGATATAGAGATGGAAATTTCGGAGGGAGTAGAGGTAAACAATAAAAGTAGAGAACAATATAATTAAATCGGGTTAGATTTCTTTGTAACTCAACTGGATCGAAAGATTACGAATTTAGAGGATCCAGAAAATGAGAAATTGATAGAGGAGCTATGTACTGCTGATAATTCAGAGAAAAGATTAGAATCAGTTCCAAAACTAGATGAAGGTTTGATGTAGCACATTAGATTGGATCACGTATCTTTGTCTTATCTAAAATTGCTGAAGAAAAGAGAAACCATGTTGAAAAATGTAGAGTTTTCAGATTCAATTTTGGATTGCGAGATTTGAAAAATTGCAAAACTGGCAAAATCATCTTTTTCAGAAATTAAAGATCGAGCAGTGAGCCTACTGTAAATCATCCATACAGACATTATGGGTCCGATAAAACCGAGCTCATATCGTTGTGCGGAGCTTATGCGAAAATTCTTTATAGAGAAGCAATTGGTGGCCTTCTCTATCTGGCTGGAGCCACACGCCCAGACATTTCCTTTGCTGTGAGTGTTCTAGCCCGACAGCAATTAAATCCCACTGAAGAAGATTGATAAGGAGTCAAAAGAGTATTTCGTTATCTTAGAGGTACTAATGACGTGAGATTGATTTTTAGAGGAAAATTGAATAACCTAGAGGCAATGACTGATGCTAGCTTTAGCGATCATAAAGATTCATTTTCAACGAGTGGTTATGTCATTAAACTGTATGGAGATTCCATTGCACGGCGAAGCCATAAGCAAAGCTATGTTACTTTGTCAACTTGTCAGGCGGAATATCTTGCGATGAGCGAAGCATGTCAAGAGATGATTTCACTGGACAAGGCAACTAGAGATATTATAGGGAAAACGTTTTATCCAATTACTATGCATTGTGATAATAAATCCGCAGTTGACAACGTTCAAAAAGATGGGTGTCATAAACTGAAAAATTTTGATGACAGTATAGAGCAAATTCAGAGAGATTTAGATGATAGAGAATTTACTGGAACAAAGAGACCCATGGGTGAAACCCATGGTGATTATTATGTAAAGAATTGTAGAAGAGAGAATAAAGTTAAAGTTGAATGGATTCCCACCAAACAAAATGAAACCGATATTATGTTAAAACCGTTGCCTATAACAGCGCATGAACACTTGAAAAAGAAAATTTTGAATAGTATTTAGAGAATTGGAGAACTAATTAAGGAAAAAATTATACAGAATATTTTTCTAATCGAATATATTATGTATTTGTTTCAGACAGTAACAATTGGAGGATAAAGACTGCATCACTCAAGTGCCAAGAAATACTACTAAAAACTTATATAATTAAAGAAATGTTTATTTTGGTTAGATCGAGATTATTCTGGTTTCAGAGGTGTTTATTAGAATTAGAAAAAAAAATTCATATTTCCAAAAGAAAAGTTGTAGAGTTATTGAGCAAAATAAAGGAAGGGAGGGAGTATTGGAAATAGCTTCCTTTATCTTGCTCGATGGAGGGCTGCTGCCCTCTGTGGTGCGAGCGAATGCTTTTAATAAGTGTGCGGACGAGACACACAACCAACGGCGACCGCCAAGTGTTACGTTTTGTGAGCTGTACAGTGAAACTGTTTAAAAAGAAAAAAAATGAAAGTTTTCAACCAAGGACAAATCTCCAGTTTTTCATTGCCATAATCCCTGCTACAGTCAAAAATTAATTTTACTCCTACCCTGTATATCTACCGAGCATTCCCCTATCCGCCACCTGGGGACGTGCCACGTATGGGTTACAGACTCGCACCGTGTGTGTGTGTGTATGTGTGTGTTAGTAGTGTGTGTCCGCCATTTGTCTCAATGACTTCTTCGAGTCGTCTGCGCATATTGGTGCACGCCTGGATCGCCTGTTATAGTATCTCCTACCAGAGGCGACGAAGCGTTGCAGCAAGCTTAATAACGTTATCCGGCTAAGGTTCTGCTACTCTTAGACGGTAACCAAGTAAATCCCAGACATGCTCGATCGGATTTAGGTCAGGGCTGAGTGCAGAATGATTCAGAAGGTTGATGCTTTCTGCACGTAGGTATTCTCGTGTGATGACAGCAGTGTGGGGTCTGGCGTTGTCGATATCTCCTACTCGAATTGGAGAGGACGGCCACCGAAAGACTCGAAGACTTGCAGAAATAAATTTCCAGCTACTTGGGACAGTCTGCGACTGTGCGAGCGCTCAAAGAAGAGGCAACAGTTTAACTGCGAGATTACGTTCAGCTAACAACTGCAGGCGACATCTGCACAGCTCTGAGAAACCAAATCGAAAATTTGGAAGTCGGAGAAACAGCAGTGATGTTACTGCGTAAAGACTTCAGGGGCACAAAGATTGCCATGGTGAGTCTACCGACAGCTCTGGCGCGGAAATTAGTAGCACTTGGACGAGTCCGGGTGGGATGGGTGGTGAGCCACGTCCGGCTGAAAGCGACGCCGGTGAAGTGCTTCAAATGCTGGCAGTTTGGTCATCGAGCTGGTACATGCAAGGGATCAGACAGGAGCAAGCTCTGTCGGTATGTGGCATACAGGGGCACATAGCTATGAATTGTGAGAGAGAACCATGTTGCATGGTCTGCACGGGAAAACCTGGGCATGTATCTGGGAGCAGCCGGTGCCCTTTGTACCAAACTGCAACACAGAAAGCACGGCGAAATGGTGTATGAGGTTTCTACAACTCAACCTCAACCACTGTGAGGCAGCTCAAAATCTACTGACCCAAAATCTGTGCGATCAGAACATTGACGTAGCGGTGCTATGTGAACATGGCACCGCTAGACATGGACATCCCTGTTTGGTGCTCAGACGCCTCTATTCGTGCCACTATATGGTCATGTGGCATACGGCAAGTGCAGGAGAGGATGACTGTGTCACAAGTCGGATTCACATGGGCAGAAGTGTACGGCATACATGTTTACAGTGTATATGCCTCTCCTGATGCCTCCATCGCCGAATTTGAAGTACTTCTAGACAACTTGGTTGCTGAAGCAAGAGGACGAAGCCCACTCATCATTGCTGGTGATTTTAACGCTTGGTCTACGAGTTGGGACAGCAGAGAAACGAACCGACGAGGGGAAGCGCCGTGCTTGGATCCACCGTGCTTCATTGGATATCGTCCTAGCGAACTCCGGAACTAGCACAACTTTCACCAGAGGTGGTATCAGCTTTACAGTCGACCTGACTTTCACGAGCGAGTGTATAGTTCGCCTTGGCTTCATCTGGGAGGTCAGCAACGTCTATACACATAGTGATCACCAAGCCATTATCTTTGGGATTGTGGAGCCTGGAAGACGGAGAACCGTGCCACCGAGCCGCAAGTAGAGCACCAAGACATTGTGTAGAGATGCACTTGCATTCATGATAGAAGATTTGGCTTTCAGTGATGGGACAGCAGAAGAGCATGCGGAAAAACTTATGGTTCATGTCTTCAATGCTTGTGACGTTTCTATGCTGAAAACCTCTGCGAAGAATCGTCAATCACCGGTATACTGGTGGAACGTGGAAATCGCACAACACCGCAGAAGATGTATTCGGAGCAGACGTCAATACATCAGAGCTGTGGGACGACCTAACTCTGAACAGCTGCAGGTGCAGTACAGACGTGATCGTAAGGCTCTGAGAAAGGTTATTAAGACGAGCAAACACCGTTGCTGGCGAGAGCTATGTCATGAAGTCGACAGGGACCTATGGGACAAGCCGCATAAAATCATGATGGCCAAGCTGAAAGGCGTGGCAGACGTGAACCCGACTTGCCCGACACTGCTACAGAACATCGCAGCCACCCTCTTCCCAGTACAGCAAGAATCGACGGAAAACACAACTCCAAGCTACCGATGTGAAGATGTGCCACCAGTCAGCCAGGAGGAACTTCTGAAAGCGTGTCACCGGATCCAGGATGCCAAGGCCGCAGGCCCAGATGGAGTGCGAAACGCGGCGCTGAAGGCTATCGTTGAAGCCCTCCTCTTTCTTGGCGTGTACGATAAGTACCTGCGTGAAGAAATTTTTCCTCGATGCTGGAAACATCAACGGCTTGCGCTCTTGCCAAAAGGCAAGAAACCACCCAATGATCCGTCATCCTACCGCCCGATGTCTCCTAGACACGGTAGGTAAGATCCTTGAGCGTATCATCTGCAGCAGACTGGAGTCCTTTATCGAAGGCAGCAGTGGCCTTTCCGATAATCAGTTCGGTTTTCGGAAGGCTCACGCAACGTGGATGCAATTAGCAGAGTAGTGAGTACTGCGTCAGAGGCTAATTCGGGATCACAATGGAGAAGAGACACGAAGAAGTACTGCGCTGTCGTGACCTTGGACATCAGGAACGCCTTTAACTCAGCAAGGTGAAGCTGCATTTTGAATGCCGATCTTCACCTTCTGAGAGTCCCAGAGTACATCAGGGCAATCATAAGCGACTACTTCAAGGATAGAGTCCTGGTGTACCACACAGACGACGGTCCGAGAAGCTACGACGTGACGGGTGGTGTTCCACAGGGTTCGGTCCTCGGCCCGAACTCGCGTGCTCAAGGAGAGGTGGACTTTTACGTGACACAGTTGTTGACGAAGCATGGTTGCTTTGGGGAATACCAGCACCGCTTCAAGCTCGAGGACGACCCTATATAGGTAGGGTCTTCGGACGAGTCCTACACGAATCGGTCCGGACATAAGAGTTTGGGACGAGGATGCGTTAATGCATTTCCCCCGTCTTTAAAAAAAAAAAAACACGCACACACATAAACACGCATAAACACACAAACAGACATACACACAAACACACATACGCATACACGCACATTCTGAAAAAAATGCTTTTACGATAAGTACAATGGAAATTACAGTACAAAAAGTCGGAAAAGAAGTTTTTTTTTCAAACTGTCATAACTTCGGAAATTTCCATAATTTTGCAAGTTTTTTCAGTGCAACATGATCTAAAAAGGCCATATTTTCTTATTATTTGGTCAAAACTTGGTGTTCTTGGGCTCAAAAAGTTGCTACAGTGGATCAAATTTGCATAAATTTCAGACAAAATTTCTTGTTTATTTATTGCTTGTAGCGCCATCTAATTTCTAGAAAATTAGGTTTTGATGTGATGATTTCGAAAGGTGACATCTTGGGCTTGATTAAAAAAAAAGAAAGATTTTTTTCGATGGAAATTGTCATAGTTATGACGGTTTAAAATTCATGTATTTTTTCCCAAATTTTAGGGTGCCCGATAATTTTTCTGCCAAGTGTTATTTAACTATGGCATCTTCAAATGGACGTAAGAGAAAAAGAAACAAAAATTGTTAGTAAGAAAATATTGCTTAAAAAAATCGCAACTCGGTTAGTAATTCATTTTCAGTGTTGAACAACCTATCTATTATTTATAGTTTTATACTTTTTCCATTTTTTCATTCTTTCCAATATGACATGTTTTTCTCATATAGGGTTTAGAATATGTTTCAAAGTCAAATAAGACCGTTCCCAGTAGGCAAGATGTCGTTGCTGTCCGCACTTATTGCAAGAAACAATGCTTTGAACTGATGAGCAGAAGAGTTTTCACGAACAGTTTAGGAAAACGGGTGATTACCACGCGCAAAACGCAACTCTCTCTTAATGTACACGGAAGAAAAAATCGTCACAGGAGTTGAGATGAAACCAGTGGGAGTGTATTATTTCAATTCAAATTGTTTCCAACTCTTTTGTTTGTAAATTGCTCAGAATAGTAAAAAAGCGTGCCAAAGTCATTTGAAAGATGATAAATACTCGGGTTTTGAGCGATCGAAAAGGACGGCACGAAGGACGGCATTTTTTGAAAATAATAGACGAAATCAAGGGACTCATTCAAGAACATTGTCATAGCATTCCGCATACAGAAACACACTTTACAGATAGTAAACTAAATTATTTCAAAGATTCATTGTTGACTTTACACCGACTATACGAGTCATTTTTGGATTATTATGTTGTTGTAACTGGGAAATGTGAAGCTCCCCTTGATGAAACTAGTGATTCTAAGTATTTTAATCAAAACCTCAACTTCACCTTCCAGTTATCATGCCCCGATGTTTGCGATCTCATAAAATAAGAGTCGAACAGCATTCAAAATTAAAAGAAATGTTATCTTCTGAGAATTTCTCACACTGTGAATTTGACTTTGGTCAGAACCTCCCTTTGCCAAAATTACCAGTCAGAGCTCAGTTTTTCGGACAATTGTTGTGGCTGTACATTTTTAACGTTCATATTCATCAGACTGAACGCAGTTATGTTATATTTCATTTCTTAGAAGGGACACTCAAAAAAACGCAAACACAGTTGCATATTTAGTGCATACTGTTATACAAAAGGAATTTGAAATGCAGTACTATAATAACATTTTTTTATATTCTAATGCGTCTGAAGGACAAAATAGAAACTATTGTGGTGATTTTTCAAATAATTATTGTTAAAAAATTATTTTTAAACAATTCACAATTCTTATAATTGTACTATCAATTATTTTATTTAATTTTATTTTAAGATAGCGTTTGTTCGTTCGGAATTTGTCCGTCGAAAAATTCTTTTAACATTTCATTTTTATCTCTTTATTGTTTAGTTTTCGGGTTTTTACTTTCGTGCAGCTGTCCAAAATCAAAATTGTTCTCGGGTTTTTCCACGGCAATTTGAACTTTGATTTTTTTCCCGTCCGTTTTTTCAATCCTTCTACGAAGAGCTAATGTTATATTATATTATACAATTTTACGACGTTTATTTTGGACAGTTCACCTAAATTTTCCAAACTTCTATCTTTCCGTACTTTCCACTTCTTCTAATGTTCTAATCACTTGGAAAGGGTCTCTACCTGAACACTCGCAATTAAGGTTCAGGTAGCAACCCCACTCCGGAAAACAGGTAAGCTCTACTCTTTTTGTGGAAAATTCGGCAGTGAGTTCGGAAATTGTTTTTCCGAACTCATTCAGTTCATTTTTCGACATCGACAGTGCCTAGTTCTCGACAGGAGCAACGTGCTCCTGTTCAAGCCGGTTTCCGGACTTCGATTTGTTTTTCGTATAACTTGCATTTAATTGTGGTTCTATTTTTTAATAAATACATTCGTTTAAATTATATGTGCTTAAAATACTAACCCTGTCACTAAACTATCATTTCATGCAATTTTTTTCGATGGTTTCTTCAGTCTCAAATCTCGCAATTCCGCACCTTTTTCCTGTAAGAGGTCACTTTTATGGCATTTATGACAAAAATTTTTGCCTTTATGACGCAAAAAAAAAGATGCGACAAAGTTGAGACTGAAGAAGAGTACGTTGAGTTAATTTGGAAAGCGACAGATCCTTCTTTTATTATGATAAACGCCAAGGACATTGGGATTATTTCCCAAAGACTATGAACAAGATTTCGAGCAAAACGGTAAAAATGTGCAGAAAATTAAGACCAGCAAAGTCGTTCGATTGATCTATTATCTTAATGGCTAAGCCGATGTTTTTTATGATTACAATGCCCTACTAACAACAATCTTGTTGGAAAAATCGTGAGGGTTGGAGCGGTTGCCGAACACTCCCTCAGCTTGTGAGACTGGAATCAGCCAAGAAGTCTTTCCTGAAATATTCGAAAATAAAAAAAAGTAAAGAACATAAAGTGAAAGACAAAACACCTGCAGTGAAAAAAAAACCAAAAAATCGTGCTAGATTATTAAGAGATTATGTAAAGAAAGTAGACGAAAATTATATTCGAAAACAATTTATTATTCATCAAATAGTTTGTAAGGAAAGGTCTTATGTGATTTTATGTCATTAAGAATAAAACAATTATCATTTAATACTGAAAATTATTTAACAAGGAATCTGACACTTTATGCACCAACACGAGCGCCGCCACGCGCCGCGTTCAGCCGCGCACCGCTAGGTTAACATTTTTTAAAAAATGTTATAACTCGGCGAGTTTTGCATCAAATGACTTGAAAATTCCCATAAAACTTGTTTGATATCTAATGAACAACTTCGTCGCTGAAAGTTGGTGGAAATCGAAAATTCCTTCGAGTAGAAAGTATCAATCTTGTTGAGATACAAATTTGAATAATTCCGATGACAATTGTCTGAAATAGTTGTAGCTGAAAGTTCCCAAGACATCGATTCTCAACAGAATGTTAAGATTTAAAATTGTTTGATGATATGTTTGAAAGTATTAGTTTGAAAGTATTAGATATGTTTGATAGTATTAAAAAATATTGCTAATTAGAAAAATGATAAAATAAACGCAAAACAAATAAGAAAATTGTCTGTGAATTCTATTTTTAAAAGTGAAATAGAAAATCTGTCTGACGCCAATCTTTCTTCGACTTTCACTGTCAGTGTTCACATCTTTTCAAATCGAACCTTCTTTAGACAATCTTGTTCTTCAACATTACAGAGCTGACTTTTTTATTAAATTTTGTTAGTTTTATTAACGTAAACCAGTAAGTGTGTTTCAATATAACAAATGAATTTCAATAATACAAAAGATTCCATTTACTTATTTCTGAAAAATATTTTTTAATGTCGAAATAATTTGATTCAAGCAATTCCCGTTCACCGGAGAAAGATCTCCTGATTGCTTCATTTAACGAAAATCCTTCACTGTTATGTAAGGATTTTCCGAATGCTAATGGTCTTCGATATAATAATATGCTTTGGAGGATTTAGTTTAGAGATGTAACACCCTAAACAAAACCAACAAATGTGGGTCAGGATGAGTACGTCTATAAAAAACCACAAAAGTGGAAACGGACTTCTTCCGAAAGAAAAACTGAATGTTATGATAAGCAACTGCTGATTATAACGAGAATCATCAAAAGCGAAGATGAAATGAATATTTCATCAAATTCGCAAAACAATGATATATTCTTTTATCATTTTATCATTTATCATTTTATCATTTTATATTATAAACAATGACATTCTTTTAAAATATTTTGAACATTTCCTAACTTGAACTTTTTTGTAGGTGTCGCACAAGACATCGTCTTCAGCAGAAGCTGAAGGGTACGATAAGGATGCTAAAAAATACGAACAGCAACAAACTCGGCTTCAATATCGCAAAACGTTAGATCATTGTCCAATCAGCCACTGCAAAAAAATGCATCTAAAAGTTTATCAAAATAAGAAAATCACATTTGTTTGTGTCGATTGTTAGTTTTCAAGTGATTACTGAATCAGTGCAAATTCAACAAAAGTTGCTTGCGAAAGTTGTCGAGTTGTCAAATCATCAATTAAACAAAATTAAACAAAAAAAAGAAAAAGACAGTTTGATGTCTATAAAAATGAGCATAGATAAATTGTCTAGTCTTATTAAAAACTTCCTTGATTTTGCTCCGATGGCCCCCTTTAATAATAAAAAAAATGAAACATCGCTACTTCATGTTACCAAATATTTTGTTCTATATCGTTTCATTGTGTACTCTTAAGTTTATATTTATTATCGACAATTCCTTGTATGTTAATAAACATTATACTATAAACACATTATGAAAGAAAGTCCATGTCGCCAAAAACTCACTTGAACTGCTGCTTCTTCGTGTTAAAATGATCTTTGTCGATGATCACAAAGTCGCTTATATAAATGAATAACAACTCAAACAAGTTCATGATTTTTGTTTCTGCCTTTTTGTTTTCCAATCAGTGCTTCATAAACTTTAACGACTCCAATCTTATTTCACATTTATATTTTTGAAAAAATATACAAACAAACAAAATGATAAAAATCGTTAAGTAAACATTAAAAAATAATGTTAAAAATGTTTGCCTAGTTGGTCGGATCCTTCCTGAGCTGTGAGGCGAGTCCAGTGCTCGTTCACGTTCATGATAAGCGGATGTAAATCGATGATCGAAACCGAGCCAACAGTGGCAGAGGATGCTATCAATCGCACAAGTCTAGAATCCCTCTCAGTAGCCTTCATATGTTAGACTTCCATCTAGGCATCCTCACCCCCATAGTTGTCCTTGTTGTCCACGTCCATCTACTTCGTCTCTCTTCGCCGTACTGCTGCTGCTTTTTATCACAATGAATGGGTCTTCACTTTTAATAACAAAAAAAAAAAAAATGAAACATTCCTACTTCATAGAACAAATTGAATTCTTTTATTTTGTTTCGTTATATACTATTAAGTTCTTATCCTATATTTCCCTTCAAACTAATCCTATGTTTGTCAATGTAATAACCATAAGGATCATCATAACAATCCTTATAGATTTGATATTGATTAATAAAGCATTATTTTTGAAGAATTTTATAAAGAATTATTAAACATAAAATTCTGCCTCTCTAAAACAATTTCTGCTGTACAAAATTTTAGAGCGGGAAATCAATTTTACAATTTAAATCTTTGAGGTTCACAGATGTTTAAATTGACCTGATTTTCACAGTGTATATATAATATTGGAACTAAAAAATTCAACTAAGCTTGCTTTTTCGTAATGATATTATTTTACACAGTGAACACATTATAATAAAAGTAATAAAATGGCATTCATTTTTGCAATGAGTTTTTCCGACAATCAAGAGTTGTTAGGTGAATTAGATTTAAATTTTATCTATCAATCGTCAATTTATTTATCGATATTAAATTTTCTAATAAACAATATTTTTGCTATTAATATTAAGAACGAGTTTGTGATTTTCGTTTCACGTGGTGTTTGATTTTAATGATGATGATTATTACATCGAGAATATTGCTGAGCTTCTTGTTAGCAGACAAACACACAAGAAAATTGAAAATTATTTTGAGGCAGTCGTGCCGACATACACTCCTTCAGGTATAGTTAAAAAACACTTCTTATTAAATAATTTTTTGCTTTTAATCATAAAGCTAATTGTAATAATTTTTAAAGATTTCAGAATCCGTTTTTGATTGACTGAATCTGTTTTCGAGATGTTGGTTCAGCAAATTGGAGAGTATCTAATAAGCCTAAATGCCAAAAATCATTCTTGGAAATCAAGAAAGTTATAGGTATCATTACGATAACTAGGCTTTTGATCTAATTAAATAACGATAACTAGGCTTTTGATCTAATTAAATAACAATAATCTGACGAGATAATAGATTTTTATAATTTATTAATATAATTGGCTTGTTACAAATTACCTCATAGTCACAATTACTCGCCTTACTTTAATGCGAACATTTTTTCTTCATTCATAACATAAATTTTCTACAGGCATGCATTTTTATTCTAATAATATTATGAAACACTTTTCTTTTTATGATAAATATGATTACCTAATTCATTACCATATGAAATTTTTGTTGTCGATCAATGTTTTGTAATTTTCAAATTCAGTGATCAAATAATTTTTTCCATTAAATCGCTTAGAATACTGCTATTTTAGGGGTATTGCAGATCGATTTAACATATCAAAATCTGCTGCACGGAAATGTGTCCTCCGTACCTGCAGGACGTTAGCTTTAAATGTTGGAAATTACATTTTTTGGACTTCCAACGTTTCCCAAAATCCATCATCTTTTCCAAACACTGTAGGGGGCATCCATAAATTACGTAACGCACTTTAGGGGAGAAAGGGGTTAGCACACAATATGTCCTGCAGATAGTCAAATGTGATTCATTATCGTGTTGCGGAATCCAAAGAAGCAGCCTAAAGAGTATTTTACCAACTCGTTTTTTGCCTCCTCCGTTGAAGATAAGCTGTAAATCTGACGAAGGTCTCATGGTGTTTACAAATTTAAACACTGTGGGTGGACAATTTTCACCGCTATTTGTGCAGCTTGCCACCGAATTCAAATATCACGCACCTATGTACAAGCAGGTTAAAATATTACTCGCTGATCATAATTTATAAAAAATATTATTGTTGAATTAAAATTTAATTTGAT
>JAQQRF010001189.1:0-17086 GCA_030523145.1 Trissolcus brochymenae
CAAATTGACCCCGATAAAAACAGCCTCCCTGAATTTGTCAAAAGACTTCAAGAAAAACACGGTAATATTATTTTATGATCATACAAAATTTTATTTAGGGGCAAAAACGATACGATATATATTTCACTCGGACAAACACTACCCAGGATTACAGGTTGATTTTTAATTTCAGGAGCATCAGTAAACATCCTGGCAAATGAAGATAACAACTTCAAGGGGTTATTTTTTTGTACACCCCAGATGAAGCGCAGCGTTAAAGCTTGGGGAGAAATAGTTTTCCTGGACGGAACGTATTGTCTCTTGTCACTGAATCTTACGCTAATGATATTTTTGGTTGAAGATTCAGGCACTCGAAGCGAGTTCGCTGGCATAGGCCTTATAGCGCAAGAAGACAGAGACACATTGAAATGGCTCGCTGAATCTTTTAGAAATGTCCACAGCGACAGTTTCAATAAAATCTCGTGTATGATGGCTGATAAAGACTTGGTGGAGAGGGATGTCTTAAAAGAAATATTTAAAGTTCCTATTTACATCTGCCGGTATCACGTTTTAAAATCTTTCTCGCGCGGCATAGGAAAGTATGTCGTCCGAAATAAGGCAATAAAAACAAAGTGCTTAGAAGTGGTTGAAAAAATGGTATACAGCAAGTCTGAATTTGAGTACAAGGAGCTGTACAACGAATTTTGCGGCTTCGCTCCACAAAGTGTAGTTGACTACTTTAACGTCAATTGGCACAATATTCACGACGAGTGAACAGCGTATAGCATGAAAGAAAAAAACTTGCTCAACTTCACGAACAATCGCGTTGAATCGATCAACAAGCATATTAAGAGTGTCGTAAAGAAAAGGAGCTCATTACTTGATATGTTGGACAAATTTTTTGTTTGGATCGATTCACATAGTTACGAAATGGATTCAAAAACTGCCACAGGTATCTTAAAAAGACCTGTCAACCTGGAGGTGCCAACTGGATTGGAGGAATACCAAAAAATTCTAACATCGGACGTGTTTGTCATACTGAAAAAAGAATTCATAAAAAACGATTCAGTACTGATAACACACATCAATGATTATGAATGCAAAACAAATGACGGAGATATTGAACTTGCAGTCAGTCCGCACATGTCATTTTACAAAATCATCACTTTTGCCCTGCAAGCACATTTTTGGTGTTCGCAGGACTCTCAATCTGCCATTATTTTCAGAGGGTTTATGTGCGGAGAGATGGAAGAAATCTTTTGCATTCGCAAATAATCCATGATTGCATTCAATTTCGAACCAGGAAACAATATTAGCAGCTAGTCCACTGATTTCGAAATCCAAAAAGAAAAAACAATTGACTTTCCCCCAAAAGCTCAAAGACATAGATCCAATCATTAATGACGTCAAAGTTTCATGTAGTGAAGCGTGCGGTGACAGATATGAAAAAAAAAGCGATTTGATAAAACTTCGTGATTTGTGGAAATCAGGAGAAGACGCTATAATACTTTCTCCTGCTGAGTTTGACGAACTAATGATAAAACGTTCACATCCAGATGTCAGTCGCACTGCACCTTCTTCAACTGAGACTTTTCAACAAAGTACTCCTACTTCAGCATCGCCAAAATTAAATGTTGATCCTTCAGAAGAATCAATGATTAATGACATATTAAATATTTCACTTGTCGCTCGACTCGGATAGTGAACCATTAACTGAAGTTTCAAAAATCGTGATGCCAACACCTAGGAAAACATGGGGACGACCAGAAAAGTTTCTCGACACAACACTGAAAATCCGCAAAAGTTCCAAATAGTTTAAATAATGTTTAAATTAATATAAGTGTATATATTTATATGTATTTATAAACCCTTATGTTTGAGATTAAACCCTTATTATATTTGATAATATATTTTATATAATATATTTAATATAATGATTTATGATTATTTTCAATATAATTTACTCATGATGAATAAAAACAGCCACCCAAAACGAATGAAGCACAATATGTCGTTGTTTTAGGTTGCTCAACAGCAAGTATGGTTTGACATCGAATAATTTTTGCATTTAGGTTAACGGTGCTTGGTGCAGGTAGTGTCTGTGCTGAAATAAAATAATGAAGTAATACTTTTATAAAGATGACAAATAATTTAATTTTACACGTACATCATTATTGAACGAAGTGTTGTTAAATCTTATTATCCCGTGTGCCATGTCAAATGTAAAAAACATCTATCAAATATTCAAGAGACGGTTATTGTTTTGATATGAAACATCATCATAGCCTCGTCCAATTGTACGGGAAAATAGACATACAAGAATTTAAGTGCGTACAAATTGTGTATTATAATTGCACGTCCTTCTGAAGTAAAACGAAAGACTGTCATTTCGTTTACAAAAACAAAAACAAGTCAAGATAACATAATTGAAATTTTAAACTGCTTGACATTTTCCCAATCAAAAATCCATAATTCTTTATCAATCAAATCCGGTGGTAACACGGTAAAGGTGATCTTGATCCTAAAACGAAACAACGGTTGTGTTGAAAAACAGTCAATTATATTATGATTGTAAATACATGAAAAATATTTTTGATTCATACTTACAATTAATGTTTAAGGAAGTGCTGTTGAAAGAGTGACATAAATGTTTGTTGTTGATAAACGATTTGTCGTCGTTTTAGGTTATCTGTTTGTTTGGGTGTGCTTTCTGTCATGTCTCCAAGAAATGGGTTAGGAACGGAACCGCGTGAACCGTTTGGCGCGAAGTTTCAAACTGCACATAAACTTACACATTAGTACTAACACGGTACACAGATAAAATAACTTACACGGACACACGGAGTTCCTGCATTTACTTCGTTTGCAGCAGCAAATAAAATTGCACAAGGCCTGAGTAGGCAAAAACCTAATCTTACACGGGCAAATAAATTGCACGGGCACACGGGCGAATTAATTGCACGGACACACGGGCAAATTGCACGGGCATACGAACGAATTAATTGTACGGGCACACGGGCAAATGAATTGCACGGGCACACGGGCAAATTGCACGGGCATACGAACGAATTAATTGTACGGGCACACGGGCAAATGAATTGCACGGGCACACGGGCAAATTAATTGCACGAGCATACGAACGAATTAATTGCACGGGCACACGGGCACACGGGTAAACCACCCCCCTACACGGGTACACGGGCAACCCTCCTACCCCGAGTGACCCAGACGGGTACACGGGTAGCGTGCGAATAGACACTCCCAAATCTATTAGTGGTTGGTATGTCCCCACCCGTGACGTCTTGATGAGACCTGGGACTTTGATTTTGAAACCGTTGAAATATGTTGAGATGTTCGGAAGTTTAATACTCTGCAGGGTTTGTACTCTATCGGCTGTGCCTAGTGCAAATAAAATTATTAGGCATTCTGTTAGCTGATCTAGACTCTAATCTTCAACCGGATACCACGTTCTAACCTTATCAAGTACTAAATCAATGTCCCAGGTCTGAATGTATTTAGGTTTTGGTGGTCGGAGACGAAACCCGCCTTTAAAGAATCGACTTAAGTTCTTATTATCTGATAATTTCGGTTCTAGTAGGGCTAGCGCTGCTCTCGCTGAGTTAAGCGTACCGTAGTTCGCGCCTTATTCAAACTTTTCAGTTAAAAAACTAAAGACTAAAGATTCCGTAATATTCGTTGGATCGATCTAATTATGTTTACAAAACTTTTGGCACTATTTAAGGCTAGACGCATACTGTTTGTAAGTTGACTCCGCAAGTGATGCCATAAAAATTTCTAAGCTCCTCTCAGGGATTCCTCTCTTTAAAAACGCTTGCCTGATATGCGTCCCGCAATCAAGGTTAGGTGTCTCGCCATTAGGTGTTGAATTAACCTGCAAGGAGATAATAATAAATATCGTGATGGGTGCAATGTTATTGGTTTCTAAACTAATAGTGATTTAAACAGTGGGAACCAAGGCTGATTAGGCCAATTTGGCACGACCAAGATTCCCTCGGCTTTATCGGTGATTCTACGTCAGCTATAACGTTTTGTTCTGATTTAATGTATGAGGCGAACAACCAAATTTGCCTCCTCTCATACCATTGCCATATGTTTTTAGCTATTCCGCTGAGTCCTTGATGCTTGACACTACCCATTCTGTTGATATATGACAACGATGTTGTGTTATCGATGCGCAACAAAATTTGTTTTCCTTAACATTTTTCCGCGAAACACTTAAGTGCCATAAAAACGGCGAGCAATTCTAATTTGTTAATATGCAACTTGCGCTCATCTTTGGTCCAAAAACCGCGCGCTCTTTTCCCCTCACACGCTGCTCCCCAACTAGATACGGATGCGTCTGAATGAATTTCTTTATTATAAATTTCTTTTTCCACCAAGTGAAATCTAGATTTAGTTCCTTTCGTAGTGGTATGAGAGAATCAAAACTTTGGTTGTTCGCTTCTAAACTGTTGTATCTTAATCTTTTGAAATTTTTCACGTATAATCGACTGTAAGGCACTGCCACGCAACAGAAATTTAGCGATCCTACGAAGCTGGACCAGTCTCTAATCGTACATCGTCGCTTATTAGAAAAAGTTTTTAACATTTCAACCATCTTGACTTCCTTCTCCTTTGGTAGGCTCACAGACATTCTGACCGAGTTATAAACGATACCTAAAATTTCGATAATTTTAGTCGGTTTCAAAACGCTTTTTTCACGGTTGATCTTAAAGCCTAACCATTCGAACAATTCAATAGAGTTCTGGACATTTTTCCGGCAATTTATTTCCAATGAGGCTAGACATAGGAGATCGTCCAAGTATATAGCCTTTTTTTCTTAGGAAATTCACCACGGGTTTCATTGCTTTAGTGAAAATGTACGGCGCCACATTGAGCCCAAAAAGTAAACATTTAAACTCATATGTAGTTGATTCGAAGATAAACCTGAGATATATAGAGCTATCGGGGTCTATTGGGATCGTAAAGTAGGCGCTTTCCAAATCTATTTTTGCTATATAGTCATGCCGAGACAACAACATCGCTACCGTGCGGCCGTCTTCCATTTTCAATTTCTCTGTTTCTATAAATTCATTTAGCGCTTTTAGGTTAAGTACGAATCTAAAACTGCCGCTAGATTTTTTGACTAGGAAATATGATGATACAAACTGTCCTTCTACTGTTTTACATGCTTTGATCGCGCCTAGGGATAATAGTTCCTCGACCGCATTTCTTACATCCGAAATTGTTTGAGAACCGTTCAACAAGAGAGTGTCTACGACGACTGCTTGATGTGGTTGTTTGGAGAAGGACAGTTTGTATCCTTTGACACAATTTAGAATAAATGAATCTCTCGTAACTGCTCGCCAATTTGTCGTCAAAAATCTCGCGCGGCCAGCAAGTTTTACCTCTAGTATGACCGGTGTGACGATCTGTGTCTCGGTCTACTGTCGCAGTGGGGAGTGTCTCTGTCGCTGGTAATCTTTGAACCTCAGGGTCTTCGAGTTCTCTCTGGTTTTGTAGGCTTGCCTTGAACGACTCCTGTTTCTTGGCAAGCCCCTTCCATTTCCCGCCTGTGCTGCAGGTTGTGCGTTGCGTTTCTGTTGCTGTTGCTCCTTCGTCGAGAGAAATTCTTTGCTAACCATAGACATCGACTTCGCTGACTTGAGCTGTAAAAGTATACCATATAGTTGATATTAGAATTTTTTTTTTTTTTTTGATTCAGGATTGTTATTCCTATTAGATTGCTCACTTTTTCTGCGAGATCTGGTCCAAAAAGAGCACTATCCCATATTGACTTCTCTAGGACTTCTTTGTACTTTTTATCTGGAACACCAGGAATTATAAACGCTCTTCTAGAGATTGACTGTTGACAGTACGCCTCCGACAGCAATTTCCCAGCATCACACAAGAACCGTAAAATGTCGTTCTTATTTATTTCCTCTTTTGCGTTCATTAGTGCCGATATCCCTTGGCCTAAGGCTGACATGGCGGATCCTATAGTATTTTGCGCCACTTTCCAGTGTGCATCTCTGGCCTTTGCCGCATCGTTCACCGCCGCGATAACTTCGGGATTAAGTTCTGGTGCTTCCAGATTGCAGTTTCCTTGACGTACGTACTCAACAATTTTTCTTTTTCCTCGGTCTTGACACCTTTTTGTATCCAGAATTGCCATCTAGTGGCCAGATTTTGGTTCAATGCGAGATGCCCTCGATCCTCCATTTCGGGGACCTTTCTTAAAATATCCAGCATTTCCTCGTCTAATGACTCCTTCCTGACTCGTCTGAGTCTTCCGTGTCGTCAGATTCCTCGCTGGAATCGTCGTTCCTGTCGACTTGATTATTAGCCACCTCAGGTGCGAGAGCTTGCTCGTCCTCACTTTCACTGATAGCTCCGACCACTTCTTCATGATCCACCTCTGATTGTATTTCTGTTAACAAGGAATAAAGAAAATATACATAACCTTTTGTCCCAGGGAACGACTGTTTACATGGCGTACGATCTGTCCCTCCTCTCGTGAGGGCTCATCGCCGCATTGATCTTGACACAGACTTACTTTGCTCGACTTGTCGAGTAGTCATGTCTTGTGTCTGATTTTGGGGAGAAGACTGCGACATTGGCGAATTCTCAGTTGTTCCTGAGGCTGTTCCCGCCAAATTCTGGGTTAACAGAATGGCTATTTTCTTTTCTAATTTTCTTATTTTTGCTTGTAGCCTCTCCTTTTTTTCTGCTTCTTCTCCTTCTTTTTCTCGTCTCCTCTTTTTTCCCATGATTTCCTACGAAGAACAAACAAAAGATCTTTTTTTTTTTTTTTAAACACGATGTGACTCGTTTAGCACAAAAAACCTAATGAAGAGCTGTGGAGATGAAAACCGAAAGGGTGAGTCGCTAGGGAAGTTTTTCTCCCTAGCTGTAAAAATTGTAACATCTGGCATGAAATAGCAGTACTACGTTTGAATAGTTGAGAACGAGACTCATAATATAATTGATATGTCAATGTCGACAATGTTATTGAAATTTCGAATTGTTAAAAGACTGTTGTATTTAACGAGTTATGTGCAATTGTGACTGCAGTAACGTCATTATAATGCTATCAATGAATCGATTTCATTTATTGACTTTCATTAATTCATTTATTTCATTCATTAATTGGAATGTTTACAAATATTCTTGAATATTTCAAAATATTTTTCAAAATATGTTTCGAAATTTGACTTATGAATTTTACTTTACTTCAATCCATTAAGATAGGTAGTGTGCATCTTTTGACAGTTAGTGTTATCTTTAGGCTTCTTATCTAAATGAGTTAGACACTTATTTTCTAATTACCATTGGATGGTCTAATAAAAAATATTACCTGTCAAAAATCAAATTATTTAAGTCCATCAGGTAATGAGATGACATGATTTTTACATTGTGATTCCGGTTTCTCAGATATCATACATTGTTGACAGGTTAACATCAATGTTGACAGGTATTATGTTTTATCATACATAAAAACCAATTTTATACAAAAGTAACTCAGCCCAGAAAGATGAGATATTATTTTTCTGAAACGATTTCATCTGATCTGGCTGTCAGAAAATTTTTTTATACTAATGTCATACCTATTTTTACTGTTCTCATTGACTGTTACAATGAAATGCACTACTTGCCAACGTTTGAACTTATGTTTTTCACTAGAGATGAAGTTAAAAAAAATTAATTAATTTTAATTAAAGCGCCATTTACCTTAATTCGAAAAAATCGAAATCAAAATGTAATTGAGTTTTATGCAGTATCCGAATAATTTAGCTGTCAAAGTCATCCATACCTCAGGAGATTATAATTGTTACTATTCGGTTAAATTTCAAAATTTAATTGGTATTTTGTTGTGTAGATTTTTTATGGTGAAGTTAGTAAAGTAAAGAGGCAAAGGTATTATGTCCGATTGGAAAAAGATAAACTCTTGAAAGAAATCAGAACCTTACAACAAAAATACAATTGTCCTTTTTCATCTAGCGATGAATATGTTTCTGATACAAAACAATCTAAACAAGTAGAATCGTCTAACAAAATTTCTAACGACTACCCAAATCTAGGCACAGAAGTAAACGCTACACTTAATATTGAGTCAAACTTGGTTAACGAAGTGAGTATATAAAGAGGATATTTATATAAAGGAAATAAACATTTTGTAATATTCTCATTTTTTAATTTTATTTATATTTAAAATAAATTCGTTTTGCAGGAATTTGATGATAGTTCGAGCAATACGTCTTCAACCCTTGATGACTATCTTGACAACTTCGATGGATTTGCTGATGATGACTGTTCAACTTCTAATAGTCTTCCAGACATTTCAGACAAGGAATTTTCAAACCTACATGCAGACGGAACGCTATCTGAATCATTGAATAACACTCACAGTTTTAAGGAAGATCTAGCTAAATGGAAACTGTTTTACAAAGTACCTCTTGCAACAGTTACTAATTTGTTGAATATATTGAGGATGAACGGTCACGAATATCTACCAAAAGATGCAAGAACCTTGATGGGAACTAGGAAAAAGTTCGCTCGACTTTTCAAAATGGACGATGGAACATATCAACATTTTGGACTTAAGTACGGCATCCATGCGATTACACCTGGTCTGTCGTCTTCATGGAACTCCATCAACATCAATATAAATATAGATGGCCTTCCACTTTCTAAAAGTTCGAAAAAAAGTTTTTGGATTATCATGGGCGCAGTGGTTTCACCATTGCGGAGCAAACCTTTTCCGATTGTAGTTTATTGTGGACATAAAAAACCGGAGAACATAAACTCATTTTTGTTGTATTTTGTGAATGAAATTAAAGATATACAGGATCATGGATTAATTATCAACGGACGAAACTTTGCCATTCATTTGAATTTAGTGTATTGCGATGTGAGGCTTTGGCATATACAAAATGCATCAAAAGACATAATGGCTACTACGGCTGCACAAAATGTCAAGTTGAAGGCGTTTCAGAAAAAATAAGAATGACATTTCCATCAGTTACTGAGGAATTGAATAAAACTGAATATCGATATGGTGAAACAATTCCCGATTGATTATCTCCATTGTGTTTGTCTCGGAGTAACAAAGAAACTAATCAAGTTGATGGTGCAAAATAAAACTTCTCATCCGTTGGAACCTGAAAATCTCATATTCTTGTCACAGATGCTTGTGAAATTAAAGGAATGTATCCCCAAAGAATTCACTCGATTGCCAAGGAGCATTTTTGATATCAAATACTGGAAAGCAACACAGGCACGACAGTTTGTCCTTTATACCGGCATCGTTTTGTTGAAGATATTTCTTCCAGAAGACACATACATACATTCGTACATACATTTTCTGTCGTTAAGTATTGGAATCAGAATTTTATGTGACGCTGATGTATATATCGAACTGAATGAATATGCAGAAAAGTTATTAATATACTTGACAACGAACTATGCAAAATATTATGGAGTCACAATTTGACGTACAATGTGCATGGATTGATACACCTGGCTGCTGATGTTCGAGAACATGGTCCACTTGACGAATTCAGTGCTTTTATCTTTGAAAATGCGATGCAACAGATAAAACAAAAAGTTTATCCCAATGACACTTGTTTACAGCAACTTTTCAATAGAATAGTAGAAGAGTATAAATTCATGCCTTATCAGCACCATATCATCAATACTGAGAAAAGTTCATCAAATAAAAAATCTATGAGAAATCAAACTGCGGTTTATGACAATTTCATAATATTTCATAGTACAAGTTTCAAAAACAGCGTCGTCATGCTGAAGAATAACACTATCGCAAAGGTAACGGAAATTCACCAATCACCACAAGGAACATCGCTTACGTGTCAACCATTAGATCATATTGAATCATATTTTGATACTCCATGTGATTCAAGATATCTTGGAATTTGTGTAGTAGACATTAATTTTCTGGATCTACCGTTTGTTTGCCAATCATCAGAAGTCAAAAGGAGAATGATAGTTTCCTCAAACTGTGGAGCAAAAATTAACTTTACCTTGTAATCAATATGAAAAATATGTGCTTATTCTGTTGCTTCATCATTCGTACGGTATGTCAATGAACTGATAGTTACATAAGACGTGAATATTATACAGACAAATTTTTAGTATTGTTTTCCATGTTGTAACGTTTATTTTTTTGGTTATCTTTTTCAGAAAAGAGAGAACATTTGGTAAATCCTGATTCAACACCGCCGAAACGTGGATTGATGTCAGGTCAAGGTCAGATAACTATATCATAAAAAGTACTGTAAACTTTGTATCGAACTTTCTTCTTGTACGGACTCAAACCGTTTTGGATGTTTTCAATCAAAACTGGAACAGAGCATCTGCCATCTGTAAGACAGACTTCTAGTTTCACCCCCTAAAAGATCAGTGCTTGAAATAACAATGATTAAAACTGAAACTCACTTCTTAACATTTACAGAACTTTGCTACCAAACTCGATAGATTAACATCAAACAAACAGATGTCAAAAACATGATCAATAATGAAGTGCGAACATCCGATGGACATTGTGTGATTGGATATCGAGTACATGGACAGTAAATAGTACTTCTTTTGATACTAGTGCAAGTTCTTAGAGTCCCTAGATCAAGAACTTACTGGGATCTCTTCCGCCATTAGCTGTTAAAGTTACAGAATAAGGTAACTGGTACTGATTCTAGATTTTTATTAATTGATATTTTAATCATTCATTTAAAATTGATATATATTGCAGATATGATAATCGAAGACAAGCAGGTTAGCCAGTGATTCAAATGTTTGCAAATAAACGTGTAGTAAAACCAAAAAACAAAATACAAACAAAATGTCGGATTCACTACCGATCGTATTGGAATACCCAGGATTGTAGTCACTTCATCGCGATATTTTCTTTGAATTTTTTCCGATTTAACTTATAAAATTAATTTGATGTTGATAAGAAAACATGTCATAAATGTTTAATTGGTAAAACCTAGATGAAATGAAAGTTATCATAATAATATTATATATATAATATTAATAACCTTACATTTATTTTAATAATTGCAAAAGTCATCGTTCTAAATTTTTTCTTTTGTACAAATGGTAGTATAAGTTTGAAAGTTTATAAGTATAAGTTTGTGTGATCTTAATTTCTATAAACAATAAGACAATGTCGACAAAAAAATATCTGTGTCTATAAATGAATTTTTTATTCAAGGTACAAATAAATATGAATCTTAACCTTGATTGTAACTCAATCAAATAACGTATGATGTATGAGCATACTGAATTTATTAAAGTGTTTAATGTATGACTCAGTAGTAATTTATTATTTGAAAACTACACTCAAAAAAAACTTTCTTTTTAAAACTTATTCTTATTATATCATTTAGAGTGTTACTGAATTCAGCAATGATCGGTTTTTTTAAAAAAATAAAAAACAATTTTTCCTTAATTATTATGAATTTGAAGTACTGTTAAAATGAAAGTTTGTCATCTACAAAAAAATTATTAACTGTAATTTATTTAACAAAATCTGAAATTGGGATCGAGTTTCAGTGATCTCACAATGAAATTGTAGTGAAAGAGAAACGAAGCCTTTCCGAAGGTATATCTCAATTTTTGAGAAGTGGAATTGACGGTAATATGAACCTTCAAATTCAATTATTTTGAAAACGAATTCCATATGAATTCATTTTGAATACTGATATGAAGGGAACCATTAGAAAAATAGGATTAGAAAAACTGTACCCCAATCGGGAATAAGACGGATATTTTATTTCATTTCTACATCACATTTCATTCAGATAAGATTCAATTATGAATCCATTGTGAATCCATTTTGAATTCATTTACAAAAATGTGGTTGTCTGGGTTTTATCATTCTAGGTCAAAGTGACTCGCGCAAAAACCTGTTATCAGTTTTAAAAGCTGAATAGATGATGCTTAACAGGGGGAGTATGAGTCAAAAGCTTGGTCAAGGATGGGGTTGCCAAAATTCTCCCTTGCCAAAGAGGTCCCTTGTATCGGGCATCTTCCCTGATATGTGGAAGAGGGGGAAAATTTTTCCCATTTTCAAAAAAAGGGATAAATCGTGTGTGGAAACTATTCTGTTCTGTTACAATTTTGCCTGCGATACCAAAATTATTCAAAAAACTTGTAACAAAGGCGATGAAAGCTTTCTTGGCGCCGACGTTTTGCTTAGAGCAGCATGGATTTATTGACGTGAAATCAATTGTTACTAATTTGGCAACACTGAAGACTTGTGCTGTAGATGCTACCGAGCATGGCTCTGAGTCGTAAAAATCCCTATGCTCCAACGTACCGCCATGCGACCTTTTCTATCTCACTCCACACTGGAAGTAACCGAAGCTTTCTCTCTCTGACACAGGTTAGTTCCATTTGAGATAGGCGGCCTGGACGGCCGTGTACCTCTTTTTCTTTTTCCTTATTTTTTTCTTTTATGTGAAATTCCCCAAACCCAATTGATAATGCCCTCTAGGCAGAAACCTCCTTAAACACCTCTCAAACTTTGCCTAGTAACTCAGATTCTTTTTCTAGTTCAACCCTTTTGAATGTTGTTGATTCTCAAGTGAGAGCCGACTCCGTTGCGGAGAATCATGCAACTTGATCTTCAAACGAATCCTTCCAAGAGAAAAGAAAGAGAAGAAGAGAAAGAGGGTTTTCGTCGAATCAGGATCAAAACAACGTTCCGAGAAAACAAACTTATCATAACGGAAACGTTCCTAAATTCATAACCAAAACAAATTATTCGATTCACCACTCATTTAAATCACGTTTTCCTAATATAAACCGAATTAATAGAATTTTAAGCAAATAATTTTCAGATGAATCAAAGTACTACCAGCTTTACCACAATCCCCCCTATGTTGTTTATGCGCGACCTATCAATGAAATTTTCATAGACGGGAAAAAAAAGAGAATTCACCAAGTAACCTTGAGAACACTCATTGCCGAGAAATTCAATGACCCAAATTTGCGCATTGACAATATAAGTTTTAATAAATTTAACATTATCACCTCTAACCTACCGTCAGCGAATTCTCTGCTGTTAGATGAATCTCTCAAACAAAACAACTTTAAATTTTTCATTCCCGCGAGTAGATTAACTAAAGAAGGTATAGTGCGTGACATCCCCCCAGAATTTTCTGACGAACAACTTTTAAATGAAATAATCACCGACAACTTTAAATTAGTTAAAGTAACAAGAATGAAAAAAGAGAACAAACTGAAGATGGAATCTCTTACATTCCTCTAAACTCAATTCTTCTTAGGTTCTCCTTCGATGTCCTTCCTGAAAAAATTAAATTCAAATATTCCATCTACCTAGTGCAGGAATTTATCCCCCAAGTTAAAATGTGCTTTAACTGCTACAGGCACAACCATGTATCAAATAACTGTAAAAGTTTGGCGCGCTGTCCGAAATGCGGTGAATCTGCACACGAAAAGGACTTCACATGTCCCAGAGATAACAAAGATCCTCTTTGCATCTCATGCGGTGGTGACCACTGGGTCTTCCAGAGAAATTGTCCCCTTTTCCAAACCTCGAGAGAGATTCTGAGTATATCTATCAGAACTGGTAGAAGTTTCACAGAAATAAAAAACCCAACGAATAATGGAAACACAAACTATATGTCTATGGAACCTTCCCCATCTTATAAATTGTTAAATTTCTCGCCAAATTTGTCGACAAATCAATTCTTTCCGATTTCCGAATCCCCTTTTGAAAAAAGTAACTATTCCCAAATGGTTAAAAGTAACTCACCCCCTAAACCTCACAATGCAAAAAAAATCCAAACACCTATGAAACTCAAAATTCCATTCACCAGCTAAACAATCAAACCTGCTCAATATCACATGACAACCACCAAAAAACAATCCAATAATGGAATAGCTCTCAAAAGAGCCGATAAATCTGAAAAGACTAACTTACCGACCCCTGGGATGGACGGCAATGACATTGACGGTCTTCTCAACTCGGTACTTAGTGGAGGTGATGAAACCCTTATCAACCTCTTACTTACAATAATATTCCTTTACTCGTCTAGAAGAGTCGATCCGAACGCCTTGAATACTTATTTTTCAGGTTTGCGGACTGATCTTCCATGAGTGAAGACAAAGTGAGAATTCCTATGGAACATACAAGGTCTCTTTTCTAAAAAAGCAGACCTTTTGAACCTTGTGGACGAGTTTGACATATTTTTAATTTGTGAAGCTCTGATCCAAGATTTTGCACATAATGATAGATTTAAAATCAACAACTTTCATGTATACTCTTACACTCCATTGGTAGGGGTTAAGGTATAATCTTCAACAAGAAGTTGAAATTTTGTACAATAGAAAATATTCCTTTTTTCTCAAACATTATTGAATTAATGGGACTACAAGTAAATACAAATAATGGTCTTATAAGTATTTTTAACATATATAAATCTCCCTCAGAAATCGTTTTATTAAATAATTGGAAAAACTTTTTGACTATGTTTTAAAATTCGATAAAGTCATAATAATGGGAGACTTTAATTTACATCACCCTCTATGGGGAGCAAATTTTTCAAATAAAGAGAGTAACGACTTTATTAATTGTTTATAAGACTCGAGATTAATATTAATTAATGATAATCAACACAAACATTTTCCCCATAACGGTAATAAATCCTCAACTTTAGATCTAACTCTAATTTCAGCTAACCTGGCGTTATTAATAGATTGGTCCATTTATGACGATTTGATGGGCAGTGATCACCTCCCTACAAATTTGACGGTAAATATTTCGCCTAAAATTAGCCATAATTTTTCTCATAAATTTAATTTAAAAAACGCAAATTGGTACCAATTTAAAAAAAATCTTTCATCTGATATAAAAGATAATCATATCTTGAACTCGATCGATGTAAACAACTTTTTACTTGCCTACGATGAACTCACCTCCTTGATTAAAGTAAACTTGTTAAAAATTTGCTCAAAAAATGAAAAAAAAATTAATCTCGATCAGAAAGGAAAACAATGACCATTATGTTATAAATCAACAATTACCCCTCTCCCGATTTATTGAAAAAAGAGAGAAAAAACTAAAATAAGAAATAAAAACTAAAAGAGAGAAAAAAAATGTAGAACATTCCCAACTATTGGTAATAAAACTGAAAGAAACAAAACAAGAGCACTTGCTAAAAAGACGTTTCGAATGCAAAAAAGAGATTTCCTTAAGGAACTCTGCTCGAAACTTAATCCAAAAACCCCAATTAAATCAGTTTGGAATCTTCTTAAAAAAATTAATAACTCCCCAATACCACCTAGCAATGTAAAAAATAATTTCAACAATTCAACAAAAATAGAAGCTCTAAAAAATAACTTGACCTCAACTAACCAACCTATTTTCTATAATTTTACCGAAAAATTTACTATAGATTTTAGTAACGTAGTTTCACTCACAAAACACATTGAGAAAGACGATTTGGATAATGTAATACTGAGATTGAAAAAAAATTCTTCACCTGGTCTAGACCAAATCAGTTATGAAGCCATTACATATCTCCCGGAATCGCCCTTGAAAAACTGAAATCTATTTTCAATTTTATATTAGACGCCGGCAACATCCCTTTTGACTGGCTAAGTCACCTAGTCTTCATTATCCCAAAATCAACTCCGGGAAAGTTTTCCACCCTATCTCTTTCTCTTCATGTATTTTAAAACTTGTTGAAAAAATTATTAACGAACGGTTCCTCGATTGGCTTGAATATAATGGACTTTTCCATAAACACCAATATGGCTTCCGAAAAAAAAGGGGATATAAGGAAGCCATATCTTTTTTGTTTTCAAATATTTATAGAAATTTTATTCAAAAAACATATGAGGGAGTAATCTTCTTATACATAGAATCCGCCTTCGATAACGTCGACATAACAAAACTGATTGAAAGTATGATTGAGTTAAAAATTAATCCTTTTTTAATTCGTATTATTTATAATCTTACCTGGTGCAGAAGAATTTTTTTCAAAAACTCCCATGGGTATGACCAAGCTCGATTTACTTGTAAAGGGGTTCCCCAAGGCAGTGTATTATCACCTACACATTTTAATATCTTTATCATGAACTGCCTTAATGATCCTAACTCATTGGCCAAAACAATCTGCTGATGATGTTTGCCTTTATTACAACCATAAGAACTTAAATACTAATTGACTATTCGCAAAAAGTAATGCGAAATATTTAGGAGTAAATTTTGATTATCAATTGAAATGGAAATCTCATTATAATCAAATTTGTGCCAACATGAAACAGCGAATAAACCTATTCAAAAAAGTAGCACATGATGGAGATCTGATCTACTCTCATGATTTTATATAAATCATATGTTCCAGGTTTTACTGATTATAGCGCTCCTTATAACTCAAAGAACAGCTCTTCGGATTATCCTTGGTGACCGTAATTCCACTCCAAATGGCATGGTCTATGCGGAATCAAGGATACAACCAATTTTCCATAGAATGTATTATTTAACTCGCAAATTTTTACAAAACTTAACTTCTTACACGGATAATTCAATTCTTAACTCAATACAAAAATTATATTATGCCTGTAAAGACAATAATAATAAATATGACCTTCTTAACTCACTATTTTTGTTAAAATCCTTTTCTTTTATTAAAAGACATAATATCCACGCTACAATACATAAAACTTAACTCCCCCTGAACTATGAATATGACCCATCTACTACTTTCTATAAACAAAAAATTTATACATCATCAAAACCTCAATCAGATAACCCTAATATTAACAATCTCCTTTTTTTACAAAATTTTTCAAATTTGCTAAAAAACACTTTGTAGTTCTTCACCGATGGCTCGAAGTCCGAATATTGTAATTATGTCGGAGCAGCCACACTTTGTCCAAAACTAAAATGGTCTCAAATGATAAAATTGAGAGTTCAATTCTCTATCTTCTCTGCAGAAGCTATGGCTGTGATACTAACTGTTACGTCCGGAGAAGTAACAAATTTTGTAGGTTAAGTTTCGACACACGACAATTCAATAGAGAGTTGGCACTCAAGAAATTTCAAATGTTGGTGGGA
>JAQQRF010001190.1:0-44997 GCA_030523145.1 Trissolcus brochymenae
TATATATATATATATATATATATATATATATATATATATATATATATATATATATACCAATTAATTGATATAGCTTTTTTGATATACTCATCAGCTCCATGGCAACTGGAATATTTTGACTCTGAGTCTGACGCTTTTAACTGTTATTAATTCAATAAACAATTATTATTAATTCGGATGTTGCAATCAATGAGATTGACAAAATGGAGGCAGAAATCAAATTCGTAAAAGAAAAAGCTTTTGAAACACAATGATATTTATTTATTGAATTGGTCCATTTTGTCAATATTTGACATAAACAAAGAAATAAAAACAGCAGCATATAAACAAACTAAGTAATCATCTAACGTAAATAAAGAAAGAAACAATGAGTTGTCGGATGAATTAAAAAATGGCGCGTGAGGTGAGTTGTAGATGGTAGCACGTGTGATTGCGCGCGATTGGTCGTTCCGGTCTCGAGAGATAAAAATCGGAGATCGCCCTGGCAGCCCTGGCTTGCGCAGCGCCGCTGGCTTGCGTGTGTATTGGTGCAGAGCAGCACAGAGTAGTGGCGCCGCCGCGATTCGCGTTAGCGCGGTTGGTAATCGTACGCAAAAGAAATAATAAATAATGAAAGCGAGCGACCATGAAGTGACAAATAAAGTTCGCCCGAGAATGGTGGCCCGCGCCGCGAACAATAATGGAGCTCGGCGTGCAGGGTTGCGCCCGGGTGCGTGAGCCGCGTACGTAGCCGTCGGCGAGCGCGAAGCCCCGTTTGTGTGCCCAGGAGCCGAGCGACCCTCGAGAGCAAGCAGCCCAGCTCAGTCTCGGGACGTGCGAGCGGACGATTGGCGATTGTGAACGCGACCGAACGCCAGGACTCAACGCGGTTTCTTCGACGTGCGTTGTTTACGTTGCTCGCCGTGAAGCAGCCCGGGCGATGGTTCCGGGTCGCCCGGTCGACTCTCACACGTGAACGCCGCAATGAAAACCGAGAAGAAAGCTAACGATCCCGCGCTCGTCAAGGAGGAGCCGGACCCGGACCGGGTCAAGATCAAAGAGGAGACCCAGGTTGGACAGCCTACCGACGACGCTATCCAGGAAGACTCTGGCGCTCAAGACTGTGCCCCAAACCCCGCGCCCCTCGACTCTGCCGACGAGCCCGCGCAGAATATACCCCAGGACCAGAATGGTCCGGGACAGAACCCGCAGATTAAACAGGAGCAGGAACGCACTCAGCCTTCCGAGGATATCCCAACCAGTGGTAAGATCCTTTTTTTTTGTTTTGGTCCCGTTTTTGTTTTTTTTTTTTTTTTATTTTTTTTTTTTAATTTTTTTTAAATTTTTTTTTTACTAGATAAAGAGGTCCCAGACAAGAATAAACGTCAGCATTTGTGATTCAAAATAGTCGCGTAACATGGAATAAACAAGATTTTAAGAATTTAGTGTTTTTTTTTTCGATTTTATTAAGAAAATTGATATGGTGAAAATGATTAAATTTTTATACATTTAGAAATGTATGTTGTTGTTATTGTAGATACAAATTCAAAAGTTGTTTACAGACGTGAATCAAAAGAAAAACATTTGAATTGAAATTCGTGACCTGTCTAGTTTGACTTGTAGGTTATTTTACCCAGCAAAATGTAAACAATTGTGACGTTTGTTGATGATCGTGAATTAATATCAAACTGTTTACTTGGCAGATTGTGGCAGCAATGTTGGGATGCAAAACAGAGAAGGAATACAACCCCTGGTTAGTAACGTTCTTGCCAAACAGATGGGCACCGGCTCAGGAGGTGGTGAAGCTCAATACATGCAGCAGCAGAGCCAGATCTTCGTCTTCTCCACGGCTTTGGCGAACAAAGCTGCAGAGGCGGTTATGCAGGGGCAATTCTCCTCGATAATCGCCTACCATTGTGCTCAACCTGGCACAAAAATGCATCTGGAGGTAAACCATAAAAAGAAAAGAAATCTTATTTTTGAGATCTAAATTATAACCAATGTGGATTTAATGTTTCTCTAACAAATTTTTTCTAAAATTCTAATTTTTTTATAGAAACATCCAAACAAGATCAATCAATTTCGACAAAACCCAGCCCAATGGCTAAACAACCTTGCGTCGTTGAAACAAAAGAGTCATCAGGGAAATGTGAACAGTGCATTTCCCGCGGAACAGACGTCGGATTTGCCTACGTTAGATGCTGGCGCTCCGTTTTGGAACGAACAGACGAATATACGAAATCTAAACGGAAGTAATTCTTTGGGCAACTCCGAGTCGACACTGGATAATACAAATATAGATGTGCCTTGCCTTGTGCCGAACTCCCCAAATAATGCAGGTAATTAAAACGTTTAACAACAGGCAAAGATCAAAAGAAAACTAAGATCTGAGAAGATACATTTTCAAGTATAATTTTTTACTACATTTTTTTTTTGAAAATTGTTCATTCAAATGAATTACCCATTTTTTTATCGGTGTAGGAGGAAATCCCCAGTCAGCGGTAAATACTGCGATGGGACAGAGCCCGAACCTTTTGGGAGGTCCGATCAGTCCGAATCAAAGCGGCCTACAACCTACGTTACAAGGGGTGAAGGTCCCAGATGAGGAACTGACGCCTCAGCAACGACAGCACCGAGAGGCGCAGCTTGCGGCGTTAAGGAAGATGCAGATATTGCTTTTCCCTGAGCACAAGGAGGACTCCATTCCGCCCTTGGATACACCACAAGGCGCTAATCCTGGATCATCCTGTGCGCCGTCTAATATGCCTCCAGTTAGTGCGCCTTCCATGGACTGGCACAAAATTCAGAACCCTTTTATGGATGGGAAGAATAAGGTATCAACAATATTCTAGTTTTGCACAGAAAATGTAATAATAAAAAAAAATAAATAAATAAAAGAAATGTGAAATCAAATTGCCACTGTACATTAAAAATGCAAAGATTAAAAATTAAAATTCTTAGATATTGCATTTTGGATATGGTAAAATGTTTTGGAAAATTGTTGATAAAAAATTTTGTAAATACTTTTGATTTGTAACAGAATACGGATTCGATGAGTCGATTAGCGCTTTTCATGATTTTGATGATTATTTAACATCCCAATGGTAACAATAAAAGGTATGCAACGAAAGCACAATAGTCACGTTTAAATGTTTAGTGTTCACACTGGACTACGACTCCAGAAATCGTAGAAACTGTCAATTACAATGTGGCACTGTGAGAGAATGTCAGATTTTAAGACAACGAAAAAAATTTGGTAACATGAATATATTGCAACAAAAAATGATAGTTTGTATTCTTCATGTTGAATGTGATAAAATTTTTCAGAAAGAAGCACTTTACATTATATGTCCAAACACTATTTATAATGTTTATAAACAAAGATGTCAAATTGCGAAAATCATATTTCAGTCGGCCAATGCAATTTGTTGTGTTTCATAAGAGTTTAACTAAATTATCGTTATAACAATCTCGACCACGTTGGTTGTGCAAGAAAAATGAAAATTGAAATCAATCATGATACATTTGCATTTCTGCCAACTCAGCTATATTAGTTTATACAATTTATGTAATAAACTAATAATAAAATACGTGACTTTTTTTTTAAACAGTTTAGTTTTATGTTCACAAATCAAAAATAATCAAAAAGATATCAGTAGATTTAATTTAAACTTTGGTTTTTCCTCAGATTGGCGTAGGAAGTCCTGGAGGCACAACTCCAACTGGTAACAATCCCCTGCGAGGTGGTAACTTAGTCGGTAACGTCCCAAGAAGTCAAGGTCCGCCTCCGCCGTATCACCAGACGACAAGATCTGCAAGCGTGCCGATTGCAATTCAGAGTCCGAACCCTTCGTCGCCGAATAATCCGACGAGCAATTTATCCTTGCCATCGCCGCGAGCGAGTTCCGCGTTGAACTCTCCAGCTGACTGCAATAGGCAATTTCAGCTGAGCAACCAGAGGCCCGGCCACTTGTCTGGTCAAAGTCCAACGAGTCAGGACTCGCCTAACCCTGGTGCTGTGACTGCATCCTCAGCAACGAGGCTCAACCAGAGTAACCCCGGCACGCCGGTTTCTCATGCTCACTTACCCGTCATGAGTCCTGGTGGCTCGACTCCTCAAAAAGACTCCCCTCTAGATTTCCCTACGAATCAACCACCTAATCGTAAGATTTCTTTGTATTTTTTAATCCACAAACAAATGAACAATTTTTTAATAATTAACAGAATCGTCATAAAATAGTATGATTATGACTTTTCGTTTCGAATCAGTAAAATGGCATTTGTTATAAGGGGGGCTTGTTTCAAAAATAATTTTAATGAACGAGACTTTGAAATTTATTATTTCCGGTCCATAACAAGCGGGAAGCTTTATTCTAATTGGATGACGAGATTGAACTTCAAAAGAAACCAGACTTACAATGGGAAAAAAAAAAAAAAAAAAAAAAAAAAAAATCAAATTATTCATTCAAACAAATTAGACATGTTTTTCAATTAAATTTTATTCGTCATATTTTCAATTGAAATACATATTTGTAATTAGATTTTACAAAGACAGTTTTTCAAAAATTATATTTGAGTATTTGATTACAAAATATTTAAAAAGTTAAACATTATTTTTGATTACTCATTTTAATTATTTGTGCTTTAGTTTCAGTGGATGGAAGGTTTTGTAGAACGATGCCATGTTTATCACAACAGAAGCAGCAGCATGGAGGTGCGGTGAATCCACCTGGCGTAAAAGAAGCGAATTTGATGCCAGTGCCAAGTCCCCAGCAAATACAGTATCTCAATACCTTCGAGGGACAAGAGCTAACTATCCAAAAACAGCCTAACACAGGCCTCAAAGATGGCAATTTATCAACGTGAGTTCTTCGGATATCACACAAATACGCTCATTAAAGATTTTCATCGCGATAACAACTGTTGCTTTGCAACAGTGTCTTTGTCACCGTTATCTCAATTTGAAAGTCTTGCGTGTAATCGCAAATAAACTATGGAGTTGAACTCAATTTGAATGAATTCATAATTATTTGAAAAGGAGCTTAAATGCGATGTTATCAGAATAATATATGACGCTTGGGTCTTTTCATCGTAACAGTTATCGGTGTTTAGTATTATAGGTAAACTCAACTTTGGGAGCATCATTTGAAAGATCCTTCCAAACAATTTTGGATAAATTTTTTTGTTTTTCACTAATGACCCAGTGAATTATTTCTGATCTCATTACAATGACAATTTTATAAATTGAAAACGACAACACCTTTAGATAACGATGTTGTAGAAATGATTGATTGTTTGCTTCTCAGACGTTATGCATCGACTTGGCAATTGATGACTGTTCTCTTTCTTGTATAAATATAATAACTCTTGTTTTACGCACAAATCTGACAATCAAACTTTGTGAATTATCAGGAACACCAATACCCCAGGCAGTGAGATGCCGAACCGGATCCTGCCTAACGCGATGGAAGGCAACAACCAGTATGAGGGTGCGAGTCCATCGATGGAGAATGCAAACCGTAGTTTCGGGGCATCTTTGCACAGTCCTCACACACCTCACACACCTCATACACCGAGCAGTGGTCAGCCACACACGCCCGTGGACCCGAGTAAGGCAGGCTCCAAGACGACCCTGAGTGCACAGAGCAGTCCGGCGTCACACAACACGAATCTCGTGGACTCGATGGGTCCACCTCGGACCGTACCTGCGTCACCCAACACGAAACTCGAGACGTCGCCACCTTCGAAGGATCATCCTCAGCAACAAAATCAGCAACAGATGTCGCAACAACAACCGGTGCAAGTTCCCCAACAAAGTCAACAACAAATGGCACCACAGCAGAATCAACCTGGGCCGATGCCTGTGATGAACCCGAATCAGGGGATGGTGCCTGGTATGGTAGGTCCAGGAACTAATTTCAGGCCTGCGCCTAATGTGAGTCAGCCGTCGGACAACGTTCCCTTGAATCCAAACAATTTAGGAAACCGAATGCCGAACATTAGTAATATAAGCAGCAATCATTTCGATCCGATCACGTCGCTGGCTCAGATGAGCCAGCAGCTCACGAACACTGCGGCGAGTAATGCTCTGGGGCCTGACGGTGGACCGATGCCCGGTGGCAACGGAGGCAACATGTTGCCCTTTGGCAATCATCCCCACGGAATGCACATGATGCAGATGCAGGGAGGCAACGAGATGAACGGAGGGTGCCATATGCCTGGAGGGCCTAACGAGACGAGCGACGTCACGGCAATGTGCATGGGACTCAGTGGTCCTGCGACAAGTTACAGCCCTACACCACATACAGGAAGCCCAGGAGTGCCAAACAAGATGGGACATCATCATGGAATGATGAGCCATGGCATGATGGGCAATGCTCAACCTGGAAATAATCCCTCAGGGCCTGGCGGTCCGGGTGCTGGACATATGAACACTAATGCTGGTGTACAGGTAAAATAAAACAGAATTCGTATGTGAATGATGCAATTTCAGAACATTAAATGTAAATTGGATGTAGATTAGACTTGATAAATGAGATAAATGTAAAAAAAAAAAAATAAATAAACACACACACACACAAATACAATGATTTCAATAACAATAATTGTACAAGTTTGTAAACAAAAATCATCTGTTCTTAGGGTGGTTCGTATCCAGGGGGTGGCGGCGTTGCTGAGCCACCAAACCATAGTGGCCCAGGAGGGCCCAACGTACCTCCGGGAAATCGTTTGATGTCTGGCGGGATTCCGCCTCATCCTCATCAGCATCCTCATCCTGGTCACGGCCCGATGTCCATGGGTGGCAACCCTTATAACGGAGCTAACGTGCAGGTGAAACCAAGCGCCCCCAATACTATTCAGTACTTACCCGCGAGGCCAAACGTAGGCCACGCGCCACGTGGTCCTCCAAGTCTCGACTTCCTGCAGCGATTCACGAATCCCCTCAGCGGTCTGGACTCCAAGATGGCACCGTCTGTTAATCTGCAGTACTTCCCGAATGGCTGTGTGCCGCAGAACAACATGAATCCGTCTGCAGGAGGCCCGGGTTCTGGTGGTCTGCCAAATATGGTGGGTAATCTGCCACCGGGGATGGCCGGCTCGCCTTCTGGTCAACAGATGAATCCTGGAGTCCATCCGTCCATGCGGCCTATGGGCAACGTGCGCCAGCAGTCGAGCATCGTGCGTATGCAACACATGGTCGGCGGGGGAATGTTCCCCAGTGGCTCCATGGAACCTGACATGGTCGGGGGGCCACAGATGCCCGGACAAAACCCGAATCCTGGCATGTTCGTCGGTAACAAACAGGGCCTCATGGGACTCGGACCTCCGCCCGAAGCAAGTCAGCCTTTGCCCCCGAGCATGGGTGGGGGCGCAACTAATTTCAAAAACAGCCCCTTCGTGGGCGCAGGACCCAACATGAGCGACCCCAACTACGCGCAACAGTTCCACAATTTTCAGCAGCAACTGTATGCGACAGGTACCCGTGGCAGTGGACCGCCCCCACCACCGCCGCACCCCAACCTACACCCTCAACCGAACTCGCATGGACACCAACAGTTTTTCATGCCCAAGTAACCACGTAGACTCGGTGCTAAGCAATCTCGTGGACTCGGACAGTGGCTCGTAAGTTTTGGTGGGTGCGAATCGAAAACTCTCAAACAGTGTGAAGGAAAAACAAATTCGACAGAAATTTCAGGGGCTTTAATAAACGCGGTTTCAGAGTTTGTACACAGGAGATATCACTTTTTTTTTTCCTCTGAAAACTCAGTTTTTTTACAATTTTAACAGATACGACTTGTGATTTGCGATTGACTCTCGGATGTGAGAACGGACTTCGATATGACTTTTAATTGAAAAATAAATTTTATCTTGTAATTTTATCAGTCATCTAATTGTCTTAAATAATCGAATTTGGGCCCCCACGATGCCTCGTGGGACACGGTTTTGTTTGTCAAGGACACTTGCATGGTACTATACAGATCTGAAAACACAATGGAATCACAAAATCTCTTCTTTTGTTTTTAATTCAACATTTTGATTAATTTCATATTTTATTATTAAAAGTAACAACGTCAACAGTGATTGTATTCGTTAGAAATACATTTCTTGTTTTTAATACACAAAGGTCGGTGAACTGCATATTGTAGTTGCAAAGCCTTGACTTTAGACACTCATAATTGAAATTTGATTAAATTAATCAGCCGAGTGTGCATGATGTAATTTTACATGAATTTTGTTCCAATTATTATTGTTCTTATCTTATTAATCGAATCTTTTTTTAAACTCGCATACTACAATTTTGTGAAAAAAAGTAAATAACGGAGCCTTTGAATCTGGGTCAAATCGAATTCAATCCTGTGCAAAAAGTGTACATTCGCATCGTTTTATCTTAATCGCTGGGTGACGGTATCTCCCTGGTATTGTCCATGACAGTAAGAGCATTCGAATAATTGTTCCATTGTACATAAATTACACTAGACGTATTCAACAATCCTACACTCCGTGCAATAAATTGCAATCAACTCAAATCTCTTGTATTTAAAGAAAAGGAAAGAAAAAAAAGGGTTGAGAGAAAAAAAAGAAACAATGCATCGCTCTTCGTCTCACGCTCAACAATCGAATCCCGCCATCTCCTCGGAAAAGTTTGTCACCGATCTAAGAAACCACGTAAACCACACTGAACATAAACGGTCTCTGTAATATATTTTATTATTTCTTGTACATAATTGTTTCAAAAATGTTTAGTCCGTATTTTTGTACGCGCCACTACAAAATTTGCTTAGGCAGTGCGTCATGAAAGAAGAGCCCATATTTTTTTACCACAAGGAGAACGAACAAAAAATGAAAGAAAAGAACAAAAACAAAACAAAAAACAAAAAAAAACAAAAACAAAAATAAGAAAAAAAATAAGAAAAAAAAAGCTGCGATGAATTTGCGTTCAAAATTGTAGCATTAGGTTGATGCCGAGCAAACTTTGGTCGTTCTCTCTCTCTCTCTCTTGCAACGGAATCACGCTAATGAACCGCTATCGCGAGACGTTTTAATTTTTTTTTTGCTGTCACTGTCCGCGTCTCTGCGTGGATTTCAAATGAATAAGGCAGGAAAAAGGATGCTAGCGAGACGTAGATGACGCGCCATCTGGTGCGCTCATGTCAATATATGAGAGAGAAAGAGCTGAAGAGAGAGATGGCGCAAATCTATTCCGCGATTGTTTATTTTTTATATATATAAAAAAAAATCAAAGAAACAAAGTGAAAAGGTAAAAAAAATGAGAAAAAATGTCATTATGTTCAGCAGTTATTGAATTGTTTACTCTGTTAAAAAACAATGATTGTTTATTTCTTAAGAGTTGTTCTGTCAAATCGGGCGATCCAGTGAGAGTCTTCCATGGCGCGATCTCATGTTGATTCAAAAGAGTGTTGAATTTATTATTTATTGCGTGCGTGCATTTTTGTTGGCCAGCATCCGGCGCGGCTTTTCTTGCCAGCGACATGGACAGAGTGCTCGTTTGCAATCATCGACAATGAAATATTGTAAAACGGGGGAGTGAAAAAAAACCTCTCCCGGGTTTTATTTATTGCACTCAAATCCCGGCGCGTAACAGTTTCGGGCGCCGACAGTACTGTTATACTGTGAAACTGTTTCGTCACGAGCATCGGACGAGCCGCGGTCTCTTTCGCAAGCCGGAGTTTGCGCGCGAGCACCACGTATAACTGCCATGCTTCCACGTTCTAACGTTTCATGTTCAGATTTCTCTTTTTTTTCTGATTCTCTTCCCTCCCGGTTGGTTGTTATTTTTATCACCACGCTTGTGTACGTTATAAAAATGTTTTTTTGTTTGTTCATTCTCATCACGACTTTGACGACATTCGCAGCTGATTTGAAAAAGCGCTCCGAAAGTCGGGCAATAGAGTTTAAAGCGTAAACGCCAACGCGTTTCCATGGCTACAGACGTCTGACCCACAGTCATACGAGCCGCGAGTTCGACGGTTTCGTTCTATAAATACCACGTGAACGTTATGCGACTTAGGCTTACCTGCTCTTTATACCAACTTCTTCAGACCCAAGACAAGCGCTTACAAGCTTCTAAACGCTACTTCTAGGTTTCCCTCTGTAAAACTAGGGGCTTTGAGACGTGTCGCCAATCTTTAAACTTTTTACCTTTTTCATTCATCTATAAAATAAAGTTTTACATTCAAATGAACAGTTTTGAAATAGCAAAATCACATTTATTCTCTCCAAATGTCAGTTGGAAAAAAGTTGAAGACTCTGTTAAATGTTGATTTTATTTGTCTCTTCTCACTCTCCGTTCCGTTACGTCACTGCTTATAAAACTTGATCATTCCGAACTCTCATGTTAATATGAAACTCAAGCTTGCGAAATGACTCATGATGTACTACTGCAATCGATAGTAATTATTATTAGTCAAACGTCTCGGGCTGTCAATTTTTTTCTCCTCATCGACGTTATTTTTCTTATCAGGCGGATGCGCGTGTGGCGTGATGGTAACGTGAAATCCTTGTTTTTAATTTTAGCGGTGCCTCTGTCCGTTGAACTTGATTGTAAAGTGCAATAAAGAAAACTGTAAAAGAGACGATCCCGTGACACCGGTTTGCGCGCTGACCCGACAACGAATCACGCCGACGTTAAAGTTTTTGTGACCGCAAGGCGCCGCGAAAATTCAGCGATAGAAATAAGTGCGGTTTCGTGGGGTTCGTTCACTCTGCGCGACCTTCGTCGTCGCTGAATTTTCGCACACTTTTTAGCGCTCGCGTTGACACTTGCAAAAGCTTTTAGTTGACGGACATTTATGATTTTGTAGAAATTCCAGGTGTCGCGGGACAAACACATTTTGCTAAACATATTTGGATATTTAAGTTTTGTTTTATATAAATGCAAATATTTTTCAATCAACAGACAGTCGAACGAGACAAGTTCGTCACACTTCATTTACAATTGTAATGAGTCCGAAAAAGTGCGAAGAGAAAACTGGTTTCATTGCCAAAGTATGAGCGATCAATGATCAGTTTTTTTTTTCTCCTGAACTGGACAAACAATTGCACGAAATGTGAGTTTTTTTTTTTTTTTTTTTTTTTTTCACTTTGACAGTTTAATTGTAGACAAAAAAGCGGTGACAATTTTGGAGCCAATTTGAGCGCGGAATGTACGCATCTCTCGAGTCGAATAAGGCCTGGAATGAACAAAAATTGTTTGCGACGAATGAATTGGTAATGTTTGGCGACGGACCTGTCACGGATTATAGAGAGACATGTACAAATTTTATCTGAGACCAATATTATGAAGGATTACAGTATGTTTGTGTGTGTAAATATATAAATAAATGACGTGTTACGTGGAACAATGCAAGCAGCATGAAAAACAAAGTGTGAGAAATTTTATTCGACTGGACCGATTGGACTATTACCACTTGTTGGGACTTTGGGAATCCGTTATCGCCGGCCTCTGTGAATGTTAACAAAATTTGTTCACGTGCACAATTGCGGAAACAAATCGGACTATCAGAGTTTTGTACATCAAAAATTGTTAAAATTATTATCATTTTTTTTCCTCAAAACATTTGTATCTTTATTATTATTATTGTAAAAAGTGTTGTTACCTTAAATGCGCCATCTTGTTTTTTAGTTTGGTAAAAATCCGACAAGGGTCGCGTGCACGGCCAACCTGAAAGTCTCAACTGTAATGTTCGTTGCACTTGCGATGTCAGGCTAACAAACGATTTGTCATTCAAGAAACGCTCTTGCATATTCGCAAGGCCTCTTAATTGCTCGATAAGTTGACAATACAACTCGACGAAAGAATTCTCAGCCGTGCGCTTCTTAGATTGCACGCGAAAAAAAGTGTTTTCGAGACCGGCGTTTCTTGATGTCAATGACTAATGATCTTTGAAGTTGTCTTTATTTTTGTTTATTATTTTATCTCTTTTTCATTATCCATTTGAATGAATTTTCGCGTTGCGTTAATCACAATGGTTTGACGGTAAATGACATCGTTAGCCACGATATTATTATGCTTCCCTAACCATTTACTTAAATGCGGTTAAGCAAGCTCAAATTCATAATTGTAAATATCAAAATGAACAATCGATTACTAGTTAGATAGTTAACGACAGATAGGTAAATAAATAGATCTATAGATATATGGGTAGATAGATAGAATTATATGCATATATTACCACTGAGCGAAAGAAAGAAAAAAAAACGAAAACAGAGAGCGCACCGGTTTCTCGAAAATATAGATTATCCCCTGAGAAAATAAAACTCCTGATGTGACATTACACTGTGCATAATCATAATACCCACTCATCTACGATGTAGCCTATATTACTATATTATAAGATATTAATGACTAAGAACTATTACGTTGTTGACGAATGATTTTTATTATATTATGAATGAGAAATAAAATAAAGATATTTACAAGAACTCGCTTCCATCTTGTTTCTTTGACGATCATTTAGAATCCAGTTTTTGATCTAACTACATTATTAGAATGTCGCCGCTTTTATTTTTGTTGGACTCGAAGTTTTTTTCATGTATTTTTATGACTCGGGGAAATAGAAAATAAATAGAACCGCGATCTAGCGGGGGTCAAACTATTTTCGTACCAAACTGACGAGTGTTATACAATTTTGCCCGTCTGTAAACAAACATCATCGACGGAATTGTACTTTTGTTTCTTTAATGCGTCGTTACTAAAAACTTGACTCGCACTTATCTTCTCAGTTATCATTGAGAGAGTCAGATTGTCGTAAATTGCCTCATAACAAAATGACGCGTCAATCAAATTGGGGAATCAGAGGATAATTTTCGTAATTGAATACAAAAAAATGAAGATACGAAACTTGCTCGGTTCTAGAAAGTACGTCAATTAAAAACGATTACGAATACATCAACTAGGTATAATGTTGTACGTTTTGTTGTTAATCAACGTTTTTTCTTCTTTAATATTCAAACATTCGTAATTCGTCTGTTGAATGAATGAATGAATCATTTTTATTTATAATTTGTGAGAGTCATCGATGTTTGCGTGTACTCTCATTGTAACACGTTGATATATTAGTTTATTCTTTGCAAAGTCGAAAAACGATTTCCATATAGTGATATAAAAATAGCGCCAGGTCATTGGCCGTCGCATAAAAATAAGAGTCATTGGTCCACCCCTTTCCCTTGGTCAATCTATCGACTGATAAACGCTAATAATTGATATCGATGTCAAACTCTCTCTTTTACGGTAAATAACAGAGCGACTTCATAACGCACTTTGCGTTCTAATCAATATTTGCACCGCCAGACATCAAATTATCATTGTCAATAATATAATATTTATAATTTAATCTACTGTTCTGTTTGCATAAAAGTCTCTGTTTTGAGCATTATAATAAACGTAACCCTTATGGAAACAAACTAAACTAATTAATCAATCAAGTGAAACAACATGAAAGCAAAAATAAACGATATAATGAAGATATAAAAAAGATGAAATACTATTTTTAAAATATGAAGTAAAATTGTATATTTTGAGTGTTGGTGGTTTAGAATTGAGGTAATTGAAGGAGACTGAAGGTAGATAGTTATTCGACGAGAGAGGACGTTTGACACAAGCGATCGCGTCAATTTGCAGTGACGTTTCTAGAAATTTCGCAAACGTTCGCGCGTAATCACAAACACACGGCATTCGAATTTTAGCTGACCTCCGCAAGAAATTGTTTACGTATGTTCGATCAGATTACAGTTGCTTACAAGTATCGTGGCGTTTCGATCGATTATATATACTTACAAGCGAGCACCGCAGATCCGTTTTATTTGTTGCCTTTAGAATTCGCATGTCCAAACGCGCGTTTTGCATCAGTCAGCGAAGCGTTCGCTCAAAGAGAAAGGGGGAAACAATACATAACATAACAATAAATAAATACAAATCAAAAGAGCACAATTTTTTCGGTTTCGCTCTTTGTTGGGCTACATTCATCCAATTGGGTTTATCCAATTAATTATAATTATAATTAACATGACAACAATTTACTCTGAAAGTATTCTCTCAAGAATTCTAATTTCTTTGAATTTGTTTGAAATGAAATGTTGAATAAATACGTACATCAGTGAATTTTTGAACAGATTTTTCGATCGAAACTTGTTTCAAGTTAAGTTGAGATGCGTGGGAATGATTTTGCCATTCGAGAAGCACCGATGAGTTCAAATAATACCCACGCGCTCCAAATTACTCATTAAAATGACGTAAACAATGATAAAAATATGATTACAGGATAATAATAATGATATAATAAATAAAAGTTAAGAGTTTGTTTGATCAATGACGAAAATTGATGTACAAAAATGAGCTAGCTATATTTGGGATAAAAAATAATGAACTTGTTGACATGTTTTTTTTTGTAAGATTTGAATACCAATTGAAATGGGCGCTTTAATCTTGAATTGAATAAGACATTAACTTTGCATCGATTATTATGTTTGATTGGACACTTCAAGGCGAGTGTCACTGGCATTGTACCCGGGCGACCGGTTGGTTCATTGAAAAAGCGTATCAGGAAATGTGCTGATTGTGCAAAAATGAACAGTAAACATGGCAACAACATGGTGGAGGCACAACAATACAACACAATAAGATCAATTTTGTTTGAAAAGTGATTTTGTACCAGCCGCTTTCTCATCGCCCCAATAGAAAATGACCTGGGTCGAAGTACAAGTGTCACGGTCCCTATATCTTTGTTCTTTGTGTGGAAAACATTTTTCTTTCATTTCAACATCCCATCCTAATCTGCCTGGCAGGTGTGCACTTTTTCGAAAACACAGGTTTACAGGTTCGAGACAAAGGGACGGATTTGTTATATTTGTTAGACGAACAAAAAGAACAAGAAAATTATCTTGAGAACAATTCTGAGATCCATGACACGCCAGGTATAATTGATCTATTAATAAGTAGCAGCGATTGGATGCAACGAAAATGAAAAAAAAAAAAAAAAAAAAAAAAAAAATACGTGAGAAAAGGCACGAGAGACTTTGCCTTGAAAGTGATCTTTCAACCTTAAAGCGCAGTTATCTGTCAGCTCAACTATTTTCGACCATTCGACTTTTAAATAATCAGCCTTTATTCTTAACAACCTCGACTGACATATTTTATATTCAATTTTCAACTTTTCTACAATTTGACCAGAAGTTAATACTTGAAGGTATTTTTAGTTATTCACATGTATGTTTGTTTTCGTCAATACAACATTTAAACTTTTTTTTATATACTACTAATCTCTTCAGCTTGTTGATACAAAATTCGTCACAATTAGCTGATAATAATTTGCAAGTCACAAGTTTTGAGCTACAATCATGTATTCAATTTTTATGACCTATTGTTTGAACTAATAAATTGATACTTGGTTGTTCAATTGATTAATTCTCATCTTTAATAGCTGATAACAATTATCTCTTATCTAATTAAACGATCACAATATCCCTCGGAGTATATATATAAACTTGCATAAAATCAATCATTGTTCTCTGTAAGAGCTTTGTAATGTGTCTCAATTTTCAAAATACTTTTATTTATTTATTTCACTTAGTCAAATAGTTTAATTTTTTCCCCAAACTTGCTTCTTATTAAATTTCCTTGAATTTTCCTTTGCCGTTGAGTCAGCGCCGTGAATTACAGTCATGAACTGCACATGTTATTTGCTATCTGTAATCCTTATATGATTATAATGAGATTGAAAATTATTATAAAAAAAAGGAAAATTGGTTGCCCATAGATATTACGTGGGTTTTGTGCTCATTATTTGATTCACAGTGGCTTTTGTAATAATCAACTGTGTTTTCATGTTTTACTAGTTATTAATCTGTTGGTTTTAATATAATGTATGAAATTCGATGACAATGAAAAAAATGACACAAAAAAGATGGAAAGTAAAGAACTTGAGTCGAGAAGTGATAAACCCGATTAAAACTACTTTTATTCGGTAAAAATTAAATTTCTAATATTTGCCCATCAACTTCGCCTTTTCCATGAACTTTCCAATCACTGACTTTTTTCCCCTAATTTAATTTCGAATTCACGTAAATAAAAGGAAAGACAAAATTAACTACTGATTGAAAAAATTACTTTCAATTTTGGAGATGAAACAAAACAAAAGGCCAAGTTAATTTGTAGAAGACCTAAATTAAAAATTACTTACAAATTTCTATATATATATATTTGGATTGAGATTGGAAAAATTGATTCATTGGCTTAAACAAGTGGAGCTGTCAAAAAGAAGGAGGTTTATCTTTGTTGTTGAATGTAATATTATTAACAAGAATGTATATCAATTTTGTTTCTGGTCTTGTTTCAAAATCGCGTCTGTCGAAAGGAGTTGCGTTAACGTTAGAGTGACTTGAAACGCAAACGAAAGCAATCTCTCTTTGAGAGGAGAAATTCGACTAACGCAGTACCGCACACGCGTACATACCTATATGATCGGGTCTGATTATGTTAGTAAAACATCTCGACGTTTTACATTATGACGTGCCACGTTGCCAAATCAATTATATACTCTGTGCATTTTTTTTTTGTAGTTTCACCATTTTTCCTTGGTATTATCTCGTTTCGCCTTATAACTTTTTGATAATCGCGCCGCCAATTTATTACAGATTACGATTCCTTTGTTTCTTTTTTTTCAACTTGAAATATTTTCTCAACCGCTTCCTCTCCCCCAGTTTCAAATTTGTTGCAAAATTACATTTCTCATTTTTAAAACATCTTCGATCCATAGAATTTGTATTTTTTAATTTAAACTTTGAATCAAACTTGAGAATTGTAAAACTTGTTTCTTTGATGAGTGAGTGTAACTTTGTATCAAAAAGCGAAAATATAGGATGTGAAAAATAAACAGAAAATCGTGTCCCTTATCTTAGAGCAATTTCCCAAGCGTAATTGTCGAGCTGACAATAACATTTGCATACGTTTCAGAGAGACACTTTTAATCTAATCATGAAACATGGCAAATATTTATTGTGCGCGAACATCTCACTTGAGGATGTTATTATTGGATCAAGATATACTCAAACGACGTATTTCGAACGTTATTGACCCTCGTTACTGAAGAAAAAATCAAAAAAAAAAAAAAATACAAATGTTATTATTATTTTTTTTTAAACAATAAAAGGTTAATTTTCAATGATGTTTACCTATCTTCAGTTCAATTTTTTACAATAACTTTTGATTTTGAAAATACAAAGCTTGACAATTTCACTTTAGTTTTTATGAAAAATTGTTCATTCAAAACTTAAACTTGAAATGTTTTTTTCATTAAAAGGTGTAACAAATATACAAATTATTGAAACGAAACTATTTTAGGTGAAAAACAGAAATTCGACTTGATGCACAGGTTAATAAAATGTTTTCGATTTTAGTGCTCAATGGCACTGAGGATGTTTTCGGGCCAATATCATTTCGAGTGGACCGTTCTTCTTGGCGTGAAAATACCAGTGAAAGGTAAACCGGGCACAAAAAATGGTCAAATAAACTGGGCTCTGGTGCAGCTGTTCTGCTGGAATTTTGACATCCATCATGTGGAAAACAAAATTACTTCTCCAAATCCAGAACTCAAATGCGCTTATGGCCGTCAGCTGAAATTTCGCCTCTTCTAATTATAAGCATGTAAATGTGAATTACTCAGCAATTTTGAGATTGGTATTTTTTCATTATTTTTAAAAATAACATTCTACATTGCTTAATTTACAAGTATTTTGTCTAAAATTAAATCAAAAGAATGTACTTTTATTTGTTTGCTTTGAATTTTAATATAAAAATTGTTGCATTTTTTCAGTTTGGTTTTTTTTCAAAGATAAGCCAGCAACATCGGAGATAAGGGACTTGTAAAGAACAGTTGTAAAGAGGAAAATATGGAGGGCCAAAAAAATGTTGTCGATCGTTTGTACATGTAAGTACAATTTGAACCAAGGATAGAAACATTTCACGCAACTCTGTTGAAAGTTTGTTGTAGTTTGCGGCGCGTTTCACCGACCAAGTAGGATGTTTCGCTGAAAAGAATCCTGGAAACCGAGAACATATATAAATTAGTGACTCCGCGTTGCATTATTCTTTTATCTGATAGCACAGTTAGCAACGACAACTTTCAAAAAACTTTTTGAACTGTCAATCATATCAATCGTCGTTATCGAATTAAAAAAAAACATAATAATAATAATAATAATAATAATAATAATAATAATAAATAAAAATTAAAAAATACACGTTTTACAATTTAACAGTTGATAAAAGTTTAGGAGAAAAAAATGTTGTAATTCATTAGTCTCGTTTGAATTCGAACTTTTCAGGCTCATTCATCGGCTGTAAATCCTTTTTGTATATTTTTTTATCGTAGAAACTAAATTACAGTTACATAAATTGGCTTCGACACGATTGGAAGTGTATCGAATAACAATAATTGAAATGAAACTATAGCGGTTGCTGAATTGGCGGTGTTCAACCGGTGAAATTCCGATTCGAGTGATGTCAAGTGTATTGAAATTAGAAAACGTCTTATTTGTGCGATTTATTATTCATATTGGCTCAGGCTTACCTCGTGTACCACAGTGTCCAAGAAACTTTCTGTTAATTGGCTCTGACCATTAAAGGGAATAATTACTCCTCACAATGTCAGTGCCCTGTTAAATTTCAATCTGCATCCAAAATTAATTCATATCATACTTTTTTTTCTTAACCTAAAAAAAGATTCGAATAATTGGTGTGTACCTTCAAAAGTTGGTTGAACAAATTTAATTACGATTGGTAAATAAACAATCTGTTCTCTGAAGGTTATTTCAGACTCATGTTTTATTATATGATTTTTGAAGTGTAAACGAACAATGACGAGAATAATGTGAAAAAATAATGTGAAAAATGAATGAAAATAGAATTAAAAAATGTTATTACCGTTATTTTGTCTGACGAGAAAAAAAGAACGCAAATAAACAAATAAGTGAGAAGCTTCTTTGAGGTCACAAAAATAAATAAACGTGATGACCTCGTATTTTGTTTATCAATGATACAAATAAGAAGGAAAAAAAGAAGATGGTTGTTAACAGAACCTAAAATTCTACTTGTCAAGAGTGGGCGATGAATTATGTAGAAGAAATTGGCTGTACCGTTCGCAGCAATCATGCCTCGTGACTTACGATGCCTCGGTTTATTGAAGTCGTGCATTTTTGCCTTCGCAACGTCCAGTCCGAGGGATGTACGTAATGATAAACCGCGGACGATAAATTTTTATCGCCGACCGATATACCGTAATACAACAAGCCAAGGATATTAATTTAACAATTTCAAAAAAAAGGAACACAAAAAAATGTTAGTCGTCACGCTCTGGTCAACGGGATGTATACAGTTAATTTCACACAAGATACAAATTTCACAAAACAAATGATTTATGTACCTACCTTTTTTTTTCCCTCCACATCCACTTCTTCCAAGAGTTTTTTTTAGCGACCGTTTTTGTATATATTCATTCTTTAAATATTACAACATATTGTTTTTGTAATAGAATATTACAAAATTAGACGTACTGACGGATAATCCATTTTTGTGTGAAAATTGTTGTCGCGAATAAAAAGATGACGAACAGGAGAATGAAAGTTTGAGGTTATAAATTGTTATTGAGCGGCGCGGCGAAGGATTTGACTTCCAAATACTGTGAAGAATAATGTCTGATTTGAATGTGAAGTGAATTGATGAGAAATCGTGAACTTTAATCTTCTGAATAATTCTCGGTTCGATTGTTAATCCTCAGAATTTCGCGGAGAAAAGGAGAGCTGGGTTGCATAAATGAGAAACGAGTTGATTTAATCATGAAATTTTATAAGCACGAGGCCTTTCATTTTATTTAATTAATCGCTATCTCTGTACAAAAAGTTATAGTTTTGTCTTTTCTTTTTTCTTAAAGATTTGTATTCCTCTTATACGAACTCACGCATATGTACAAGCGGGGTACGATTACAATATAATATCCAATATATAATTATAATAATATATAATATATGTCCATAATACATAGCCTAGCAACTAAATATATAATATAATGGTACAATACAGTAATGCAGATATAATCGTTACATAGAAATAGTAAACATATTCAAGAGCTTGGGATAGTTTGTGTGTGTTGTCGCTTTGAGTCCTTAAATCGATAATACGTATCCACACAATGTATATTCAAGAGTGCGCGTACATTATTGGAGGTTATAATAATAATAAAATCGTTCAATGTACAAATTTCGTTTCTCGACAAAAAAATATATTATATATATATCGTCGCGTTATCGTGTTCGGTATATTTATATGTATATTACATAGGATCGTACCAATGCAATACCAGAGGGTAAATTTGGCAGTATACGAGTCAGATACACACTCGAATCCTAATCGGTTATGCGCGAATTCGAGTACTATCACATTTGCCCTTGCTATCACATCACAGTAACCCTATTCACAAAAGGACAAGATTCAACAAAATCTCGAGTGACCGATCTTCGTGCATTGACACAGAAAAAGTAGTACAAATCATAAAGCTAATAAGTGGGTACTTTAAAACCTCTGAATGCAATCAAATGTCCAGTTTTTTTTTCTTCTTTCATATAGATATAGCTTTGTTTTATTTTTTTTTTCTGACATTTGTGTGCACTTTGAAGTTCTACATAACTCAGTCATATTCACCTCTATTGGTAAGTGTATATACGCGCGCGCACGTGTAAATACATACATACATACATATATATATGTATATATATATTTATTTATTTATTTAGTCGTAATGTACGATCTACATTCTACGTTCACAAAATTCAAGAAATCAAGGAAAACTCTAAGTTTTGATACATTTACCAGACTCATGTTATTTTGTCTCTACTGTTTGTTTTTTCACATTTAAACTGAAACCTGTTGGTCGAAACATCGCATGATGGCCGCTAATGTTGACAAGATGGCGGCGGTTCCAGATCAGTTTCTTCAATGCTGCCAGCTAACTGTGAGGTTTCCAGTAGATTGTTTCTAGGGTTTTTGAGTGTAATTTTTTGTGGTGTTTATTTTTGTTTTATTATTATTATTATTATTATTATTATTATTATTATTATTATTATTATTATTATTAAGATGATTTGATTGAACACATCAAAGATGATGAAAAAATGAGACAAAGTGGAACGCGAGCATAAGCATTTTAATGAGAAAAAGTAAATGAAAATTCGAGTCGATGACAAAAGACTCGTTAGCTTTCTCGGCAATGCTGTCTGGCATGATAAATATAAATGCGTGTCGGGTAAATGTAACAAGCGAGTAGCCTGTTTCCTGTTCTTGCACTTCGCACCGAGCTCTGAAGAAGAGACAGACTTCCGAGAGTGTGTGCCTCGTTACGCAATTGAACGCGAGCTTGCGCAGATGGAGTTGCGAGAAAGCAGATATACGCAAGACTCTTGAATGATTTACACGATTAATAATAAAACATAATTTGCGATCACATTATTATAGTAGTAACCCAAAAGACACAGTGTTGAAGAAAATTCGGTGGAACCAAACAAAAGAAACTAGAGTTTATCTTTTCTTCAACTGACTGCTACAAGTTCTCGTGTGCTTGTCCCCCCGCTTGAACCCCCCGGACCCCCTTTAAACTTTTCATGTCCTTCAGTCTCTTAGAAAAACAATAAATAAATTTAAACGTTTGCATTCAGAGTACGTTTCCTCTTTTCGGAATCGATTTCGTGTAGCTGTTTGTTCATTGCGAAATTCGCTTCTGCCCGTGTTTAAAAAAATACTGAATTAACCAAGCTAAAATCACAGATTCGCCGATGTCAAATCGGTTCATTTTTTTTGTACAAATTTTTCCTGAAGTGTGTGAAAAACAAAGCATTTGCACGCCGGGTATTTACATCTAAACACACGTGTTCTAGTAAAAATTGACCCGGGCATGTCGGGATCTTCAAACGGAGCCAAGAAAGAGGCACTTTAATGTTGATGCCTGTCATGGGCCCGGGTTTCAGTTTTACTCAAGTTGGAGAGCGTGCCTGACACGTCTCGCAGTGCGGTTCTGCCGCCGCCGCGAAGCCACATACAATATTATATACGCGCGACTCACTTTTGAAATCACAATGTGTCTTAGAGAGAGAGACAAAGATAAAAAAGAGGCTTCACGGCCGCGAGTGACATTTCTTTGTTCCTGCCTTGTCGAGTGAGCACTTCAAATCAAACTCCACTATATTCGCACGATTCGGACTCTCTTGTTCGCTTAAACCAAAAATATACTCTCTATATATAAATTCTTTCTTTTTTATTATTATTCTTTCAACTCTGCATTATCTATATACAATATAGGTCATTGATATTTACAATTAAACTGTTACAAATTAATTTTTTTGTTTGTTTTTTTTTTTTTTACAAGAAATTAAATTATTCAAAGTTTGTTAACAAATTTCAATTTTCAATTCAATATTTTATTTTATTATTATTATTATTATTATTATTATTATTATTATTATTATTATTATTATTTTGTAGTTTATCTTTTTGTGAACTCCAAGGACTGCCGTGTTAAATTGACCTCAGTTTGTAATTGTTTGCATTGAGTTAAAATGCGGACGTGTCGTTGACTATTGCACTGACATTGATTCGTGGTTATTCAAAATGTTAAAAAGCGTTCCCGACCGACAAGGCATGTAGAGAGCTCCTTCGTCACACCGCAAAACATGCTTATGATCTGACGATACACGTTCTATGTACATACGAATATGCGTCATACGTGTGTTTTTAAGCAATACTAACAAATATTTTACGGAAAAAAAATCCGCGCGTCTGTGCATATAATACGGTATTTGTTCTGATAAAAAAAATTACGAGCGACTTCCGGCTGTGTGCGGGCCACAGAAGGTGTCAACGAACAAAACCAAGATGTATTCGAAGGCCAGTTCCTCTTTCTGTTTTTTGATTTTTATTTACATCATTAGGAAAACAAAAATGAAACATCCAAAATGTCAACAGATTTTGAATTGAAATTTTGTTCGAATTAAATCAAATGAAACTTGAATATCAATGTGTGGGTAGTCGTATTTCTTTAGATTATTATTATGTTATATTTTATATTTTCCACACTGGAACAGAAATTGGAAAAACAATATAAAAATTGTAAAAACAATAACAAGTTGTGTTGATGAGTGTTGACAATAAATCAAGCGCAAGTGTAAGTTTAAATGTTTGAATTTGATCATTTATTCGTATAATTAATTGTAACATGAAAAATAAGAAATAAATATACAAATTGACGCATCCTCGGTAAGTGTATACAATATATACAAATTTGTACAAGTACATCTTGGTTCTCCTCGTGTGAGCACCCCTCAAAGCACGCGCAAAAGAGAAAAAAATCTGAACATTACATACTTTGACGATATCCTATCGATATAATATCTACAATACAAATACTTCATTTTTTTCATTCATAATTTGCTCTTTGTTTATAGTTTGTTCTCCTATTATTTTTTTCTTTTGACTCTACATGTTCCTTTTGCGTCTTATAATCTCTTTTCATCCCTATTTGTTAACTGTTAAAGAACAAAATCACAGTTATTTTGTAAAATATACAATATACACATTTGAGACGGCGCGAGCCCGCACGTGGGTTTCGCGCATGCTCATTCGCACGCCGTCCTCACAATGTACAAGAATCACACTTATACCAGGGAACACATCAGATCTCTCTTTGTTATGCATAGAATATGCACACGCGCGGCGCAGCTGCTCGCTCGGCTCGTCCGAAGCCCGACATTAACTCCACAGAGTCTCAAGTGCCCGAGAACCTTTCTCACGAGATGTTCTCTCTTCTTTTTCTTCTTCCAATCGATACTTTCTCGCCGAAAGCCAAAATTACATTTTTTGAAATGACCAATCCAATTTTTACAATCAATAAATATTCATACAAAATAAAATCTTGTCCATTTAACAATTTCAATCGATCTTTTTCTTTTTTATCGCAAAGTAAATGTTACTTTAAGTACAATAGTTGTTTCTTTCTTTCGTTTGTTTGTTTTGTTTTGTTTTTGTTTTTGTTTTTTTTTTGTTTTTACAATAATATATCACATTTGGTTTACAAAGGTTATATTTACAAAAAAAAAGTGTGTTCAAACACGAGCATTATATAATTTATACAATAATCAATTTTGTGGGTTTCGATCGGGGTACATGGCCGAGCCAGGTGTTCCTCGTCCAAGCTGATAGGAGATTCGATCCCCTCTCTCAGCGCGGCCGACATTTTGCACACTGCCTCGGTCACGTAAAAGTCGTCGCAAAAAAGTTAGCGATTCGCAACAAACGGGGCCTCGGACAGCAGCTTTTCCGGCCGATTTTGTGTTTTATTTTTTCGTTACTTCGTGTCATTGTCGATTTTTAACGATAGCTCGAAGTGGATTCTCTTCATTTAACCTAAATTTTATTTACAAAATATCTCAGTAGATTTTGTTTTTCGCGGTAAATTTTACAATTTTTTTACACTTTTTTCCAGTTACTAGGTTTTAACTTTTTTTTTTTTTTTTTTTTTTCAGAATTTAGTTACAAAACAAAAAAATATCCGTTTGGAAATTCGTACTCAACCGGACGTGAAAGTACGTGGTGGCACGAGAGAAAGAGACGGCGTTAAAAAACGTTACTTTCCTGTCCAAGTAGGCTCTGGATTACGTAGCATTTTTTTTTAACTCCAAAACTCTTTTTTCTCTCTGACACAAATTCATTTTTTTTTTCAGTTCCACGATTTTTCAAATGATTCACCGGCGGCAATTTTGCAATTTTTGTACAATTCTTTTTTTCTTCATTTTTTTTTGATATAAATTTATCAATTTATATTGCAGTCAAACACCCGGACTATAAATTCAAACAAATCGTTCAATTGTTTGGTTGGCCTATTAGTCAAGATCCGGGCGTTCGATCGGCGTAGGCTGGTATGCGGTTGTATTTACAAACACGAAGCCAACCTACGCGAATAGAAAACCACTGGAAATTTGCGTCGATTTCAAAAGCCTGTTCGAAAAGTCAACAGAGAAACTATCATGCTTTTATCAAGAAAAAAAATGACGCCATCCAGTTGCCACAACGCCTCCCCTTTCTCCATTATGATTTTCAAATCCACCTCGAGCCAGCTCACCTTAAAAAACAATACAAAAATAATACAAAAAAAAAAAAGATAAAAATAATTTACAGAAAAAAATCTATAGATAGAACCGAAAAAGTACAGGGTTTTAGAGCACGAGGGGGGCGTATGACGCGAAGCATCAGCTCAAAAATCACAAACGTCTTGACACCCCCCGCGGCTCTGAGTCCCAAATTTATCACAAACGACGCGACTACAGACAGAAAAAAAACATTCGTGTAGAAACGAGATATTACAAGATACAATTGTAAACAAACTCTGTACGACGTAGTATAAACGTAGCTTACAAAACGAACGTAGAGAGTGAGTGGAAGAAAAAAAAAAATATATATATAGAAAGATATAAGAAGTTTACAAACAGAGAGGTGGATAAACACGAAAGACGAAGTAGATTGAAGTAAAGTTGTAAAGGAAAGCTGAAGCGTCGAGGAGCAGGAGTCGTGTGTGTCAATTGGTGTCATACCGGGGGCCTACTCGATGGGGCTGCTCGTCTCTGTGCGATGAAAGAAATAAAAAGAAGAACTGCTCGCCATGTGAGATCGTGGGAATCAATTGGTAAAGAACTAAATGGACATGAAGAGCATATGAAAGTTGTGTGGATGTTGTCACTGGCTCGCGGCTCGCACTCTGCTGCTTGGAATGGTCCTGGCAGGGAACAAGGGGCGACGCACTCGGAGGGCGACGCGACTAGCTCAACTTCAACTGGAGACGTAAGCAGCCATCTGCTGCTGCTCGGTGAACTGCGCGTGTTCGAAGATGAGCGAGTCCTTGCACGAGTCAAAAGTCGGCTGCGGCTCATCGGGTTTGCGCTCGTAGAGCACGCAGATCGAACCATTCTCACCAATCCTGTAGCTCACCTCAGAAGGGTCGATCCACATGGTGAGCTCCGACGGGAACAGCCTATGGAGGACGGCAGGCAGCAGTCCGACGTTGCTGCCGGCCTGGGCGATAACTGGGTCCATCTTGCCGTTAATGCGGATGCACCGGTAGCCTGAGCCACGATTAGGCCGGTCCGGGAACCAGTGGTCACGGTACCGTCGGCCCAACTCCTCTGTCAGCGAGCTCTTGAACTGAGCGAGCTGCTCGGCGCTGAGTTTGTTCGCTTGCAAACGCAGCAGGTGCACAAGGAAATCTGCCGCCGACTTGATCTCGAGCCTCATAGTTGTGCCAGTTGTTTTGCAAAGCCGTTTGCAAAGGTTAGGATTCGCGTCGGACAACGCTAGATCCAACGGGTGACTCAGCGGACAAGATGGCGTCGACTTGTTTTGCCTCGAGGGTTAAACCACCACTGGGAAACAACCAACACAACACTGCCACCACAGATTGACGTAGAAACAACAACCTTTCACTCGACGAAGTCTCCGTCCACTCTCCCAACTGCCAAACTTTTTGTTGCTGCCCACACGTCAACAGTGTCTGTCTGTCTGTCTTTCTCTCTCTCGCTCTCTCGCTCTCGCTCTCACTCACTCTCTCTCTCTCTCTCTCACTTGTTCGTACCAAATGCTGCAGCTTTCGAAAGTCGTGGAGAGTTTATACGTCGGCAATTGCTTTGTCCGCGCGCGCCCCCACCACCAAAACGAGCCGAGCTCTCCCGAGCGAGCACGACCAATCGCACGGCGAGCCTTTGTTCACGCAGCAAAGGGAGAGGGCGCAGCTGCCGTGCGCGCTCTCATTATAGTTCCATTTTCGTGTCGGCTCAACGCTGGGGCCAAACCAATTCCTATGCACCCGTTCCTGCAGGAGATGCGCTCGAGGGGCTCTCGCTTCTTTTTTCAGGCCGCACCCCATGTGTATCCTTTGTCTTCCACACCGATCCGAATTTCCAGCGCACGTTTTCCCGAAAGCATCCTTCTCTCTGCGCGCCCCCGATCATTATCATCAGACTAATGTTTGCATTTTAAACGCTCACCGCTTTCAACCATTTCGAACAGTGCACACCGAATCATCAAAACCTCCGTTTGTTTACACAACAACTTTTCTCGCTGACTTTCACATTTTTAGTTGTTGCATTTTTTTTTGTTTTATTTTTTTCTACTAAAATCAAAATGTAAACAATTTAAGAGCATCAAATTGATTTTGATTGGTTAATTAATTTTTGTGTGATATTGAATCGGATCGAGCTCATTTTTGACAAATGGAGTCCCGAATAAAGGTCAAAATTATTTACATTTTCGAAAAATTTAACGATGGGAAAATCTGATGATTGATAGGGGGACACTCAAATTTTCCCCATTCAAATCATTAGAGTTTTCAAAATTGGGTCGTTTATCTTGGTGGTATAAAAATATGTGAGTATAACCGTGCCGTAATTCGGTGCGTTCTCACCAATCGTGTATCATTTTTCTAATTTAGTTATAATCGGATTTACGATTTGCAATAAATTATGACCCGGGAATTTATTAATGGATCGATCTGAAAATAATCAATCCTCTTTATATACGGCTCTCGGACTGAACGTTTTATAGTTAGGTGCAAAGTCGTACATTTGGCAATTTGTTTGTTATGAAGATTTTATGCGGTCACGAAGCAACGCATACAAATGTTTAACATTTTAAATTAACTTCACTCCATGTGGATGTAGTCAAACTGGTTTTGTTTGTTTGTTTTTTTTTTTTTTTTTTTTTTTTTTTTTTTTTTTTTTTTTTTTTTTTTTTTTTTTTTTTTTTTTTTTTTTTTTTTTTTTTTTTTTGGCTTTGAATTTTGACCTTCATGATTTGGTTGTAAAAACTATTGTCACGAAATGTTATATCAATTAGAACATTGGAAACTAATTTGTGACATTTTGAAAATACGATGTGACAACGATGAAATATTATATTTTTTTGTTTGACGTTTCGAATCATTAAACATTATACAGATGGGTTGTTGAACTTTTACAATTATGACTTTGCGGAAATAAGAACACAATTTAAAGATTTGTTCTTTTTATAGAATGTCTGGTCCGTATAACAAAGTTGTATTCAAAAGTCATTGAAATGAAAATGAAAATGTTCAACTTTGTAGAACAAGAACATTTGGTTTGTGTATAGAACTGCAAAGATTCGTCCTGGAAGAAACAAGAAATTTTCTTTAGCGAATTTCAGCTGTCAGAGAAAGCTTTCATTTTCATGAAATATTTTACTATACTGTCATAAATCGTTACAAAAAACTAAATACATCCCTTTCTTAGGTCAAATTTGTTTAACATTTGAACGTTACTCGAAACAATGATATTGGCTTCTAAGATGTATAAAAATGAACGGATAATTGTTCGCTGAAACAAATAAATGGATGAAAATTAAAAAATTAAAATTTTGTAAAATATTTCGCCTAACTAATAATTGGTACGATGTAAGCAAATGATGTGTTTCAAATTTTCTTATTTGCAATGTTATTAACATGAAAATTCATACATACAGCTTGATCCTAGGAAAAACCTTTTGAAACAAATCGACAAAAGTTTATAGCGTAATTTGAACAAACTTTTTGCGACGTAATCAATAAAACTTGAATTAACAAACTGAGTTATGAAAAAAGTTTTATTCCATAAATTATTCCGATAAAGAATTCACGCAAAAATGGTAATATCTTTCTGAGACAAAATCACATTTATGAAGAAAAAAAGAAAGAAAGAAAAAAAAAAGTCTCCTGGAAGCATGAATATACTAAAGCAGTGAAAATAATAGCGAAAAATTGGATGATCATTTTGAAAGATTTTGTTGCATCATCTATTTTTGAACATTAGATTTATAATAAAAAATGAACTTGAAAGAGATGTGAAAAAAAGACATGTTGCGAAAAGCATGTACTGAGGTTGCAGATATGATGCGTATCGACGAATATCATGACAAACGTACAAAACCAAAAATACAGAAGAAATAAAAAAACAGTATGTAAGTCGTGGAATCGTATTTTCTATTTATAAAGTGGATTTTAATTTGCGGAGACGTTTGCCAAACATCAAATTGAAATTTTGATTGAATTTAGGTGTTGTCACTCTCTATAGGTTTTATTGACCGCGCGATTAAGCGATCCCCGAGCGTCTCGGAAGACGTTTTATCTTGTTATTGAGCTCGGTGTTGAGCAAACAAAGTCGGAAGGACGAATTTGAATCGCTCAAGTATCTCCAATACGACGCAATAAAATCAAGCGTCGCATGCTAGCTGTGTTGATTCATGATTTTGCCCGGCCGACGTCACCGCTCGGCCGTGCCTCGAGAAATAATCAAGTAAGAAATATTTATGCTCTGTTTAGGGATTAACGACACATTTATTCTCCAATCACAAAAACCCAACCAACACTGTTTCCCGCTTTTAATTACGTTTTCTTATTCTTTCATTTCGCAAAAACATCTTTTCTTAATAGTCATTTTATATTATATTATTTCACTACAATAATGCTTTTCTACTTTTACTTATTATTATTATTATTATTATCATTATCATTTTACATATATTTGTTTGCATAATTTTGAAGAAGAAAAAAATAGTGCAGCCACTAATAACAAAATGAAATAATCCAAATAAGCTTGTCGTTGCATTTTTTAAAAAATTTTTTAACAAGACAAGAAAATTTGTTACGGTCGCAATTTTACAAAAACTTGTATCTCTTGTTATAACGAAAGGTTAAAATAACTTGAGGTATATGTACAAAGTGAGAATATACGCCGAACAAAGAGAGCAGGTGTCGCGATAAGGGCAATTTTCCCTACAATTTTAAAGGTCAGCTTCAAGCTGTTACTGTTACAGGCAAATTTTCACGCTTCGTGCCATGTTGAATTATTTTGTATTGTTCCCCAGCAACATTCATTTTTGAATCAACAAATTTGAAAAGCACAGAGGTTAAAAGTAGTTTGTTCAAAATTATTGTTATTATCAGACAGAGCGTGATATTTCTTTTTAATGAATTTATTATTTTTTTTTTCTAACACTAAACAACAGTGAAAACAAATGTGATTCATTATTTGGCATGTTAATCTGTAACTTGTTTATATTTTATTTTGAAAAAATGAAAATAATACGTGCCCATTTAGCCAGTATGTGAAATGTAATTTATGAATGGTGATTAATTTTTATCCATCAAGCGGAGATTAGATTAAACAAAATTATTGAACGTGCCCGCGGTTTAAATTTGAAATCTATATTTTTTAATCATATTATAGATGACAATTACATTGAAAAATAAGCTAATTAAATTGTCAAATTAAATGAACTGAGAGTTTGAAAATATTATTTGTCTGAAGAAAACAATATATATATGATAAAATTGGTCCTCATGAAATTAGCATTAACTATCGATAGAAGTAAAAATAAAATATTTATCGAATCGATTAGAAAGCCGCAAATTTGAGCTAAACAGAACTTGTTTAAAATAACCTTTGGATACAAAAATATATAAATTTGAGATATTTTTGTTATTGAAAAAAGAAAAAACAAGATTTTGTTGACCATGTTTTCATAAAATTTTGCTGATTTTGTTATTCGAATAAAGAATTTATTTACACGAAGAGGAGTTATGAACAATTTAAAGTGAAGAATTAAATTACTTAAAACAGTGGAAAAAAGTGTTGCAGAGCGTATGAGAGCGCATGCATGCTCTAATTAATAATGCACGCTGCACTTTATTTGACGATGCAAATTTCGGAGAATAAAAAGTGTGATTAAATTATCTCCGTACGGCGCAACTTGGTATATATGATAGCCCGACTTCATAGACAAGATTATTCGCGTGATGGATTGATAAGTGCCGTCAGATTTCGTTTCGTGTGTACAACTGCTGAGCGTTTTTATCTTCCAGCGATGTGGTTTTTTTCCCTTTCGTCATGTATTATTTTACATAATATTATTTAAAAGCGACGTGTTTTGTCAGTTAATCAAATTTGTGCTAACAATTTGTAACTGATTCGTATCATGATTCCAGACAAATAAATATACCGCCGCTTTATATACTATAATGCTTTTTCATCAATTGAATCAATTTTGTTCAACTTTTTATAATTCATTTCATAATTGACTTTAAGATTAACACAATGTTTCCAAATAATAGTTTTGTCGGTTGAAATTGACGTTCATTGTTTTGATCAAGTTTGATGCATTTCATGACATGATGTGTCAACTGCCTTTCCCCTACATTGCAATTCTATATAAAAAATAAGTGTCGGCCGTTTCGTAATCAGGTGTGTACCGACACTCTTTTTTCCGCTTTCCCCATAACAGATAACTTTAATTACACATTTAGTTTCTTATCACTTATGATCCTTTTTTCATCTATGCATGAATATGTTATTGTAAAATAAAATTCTTTCCTTTGAATTGTAAAATTAAGAAACTATACAAAGAAATGAATCAAAATAAAAAGAAAGTATATAATCAAAACCTTGAGTAAAAGAGGTTGTATATAGATTAAAATCATTCGAATGAACTGAAGAAGAAGGTAATTACTTCTGATAAGAGGAACCCCAAAATAGTTTTTTTTTTTTTTTTTTTTTATACATAGACACGACAAGGGCTTGCATTTCTGCATACAACGTACTTTGATATAAACGCAAAAATATGTTGAGGCAGAAATTAATGCACCCTGCCAACGAATCAAACTATTCCGACAAAATCACTCAAGGGTGGTGCTATTAAAAACGTCGACGTCTGCGACCTATAAAAATGTATCTTCCACCTGTCAAATGTTGGATTGATTCAAAAATTACTCGGCTAGACTTTGACATCGCACGATGTCATTTTTTGTTCATAATGAATAAAGACAAAACAAAAAGTCGTTCATCGCCAAAAGTTTTGCTTTCATCAAAGTTTAGCGAGACAAGTTTTTTTGTTCTTGCTTTTTCTCCGTTGAGGTGAATTATTATTATTTACTGATACAAATACAAATCAAAAATTCAATTCATATTTTTAGACACTTTTTTTTAATTCGAATTTAACGAACAAAATATCGAATGGTTGCATATCAAGTTTTAATTCGATTTCAATGAAAGGTAATTCCCTAGTGAATTAACATATATAAATTTGAATGCAAGAGTTCTCTCTCCGGTTCAATGTAAACAACACAGATCTCTAAATCATGCGCCAAACTTGTTCCAAGGCACGATTTTGTTTGGCTCTTTCAAAACAGCCGTGTCGAGTTTGTGAATTTTTGATTGTTCCTTTTTAGCGTTCGTCTTCTTTATTGAATTATTTATAACAGTGGAAATGTCAATGAAAAAGTCATCGAGTGTTTCAAGTTTGCAATGATAATTCCGATAATTAACATTAAACAAGCGGATTTGTTGGCCTCTCTTATCGGTGTACGAAAATTTCACTTCGCATTCTCTCTTACAAATGTTAACAAATTTCAAGTCTTTTAAATAGTTTTGTAGTCAATTTCATAATGAGTTTTGCAATTCCGTAATTTGTCTTTCTCACAATACACTGAAAGATAAATGAAAAATATATGGAAAAGAAAATGTATACATAGTAACAAAACGATGAGTATTTAGAAAAAAAAAAAAAAAAAAAAAAAAAAAAAAAAAAAAAAAAAAAAAAAAAAAAAAAAAAAAAAAAAAAAAAAAAAAAAAAAAAAAAAAAAAAAAATGGTAGATGAGCACCGCTGTTGTTATAGGCCACAAAGCATACATCCGAGCAAGTCGAAGCGAGTCGAGAGTTAGCGATGTGAGAATAGGAATTGCGGATGGAGCTAGAAAGTCGCTCGGCGTTCTTCATGGAGATATAGACAATATTGGTGTTAGTTTTAGCCGCAGCCATATGTAGAGCGATAGTTCATCAGCATGCTTCTGGGCCTTTCAATTGGTACCGGCGATACAATCTCCTCAAAAGTCAACTATCTAACTGTACTCGGTTGGAAGATGAAAAAAAAAAAAAAAAAAAAAAAAAAAAGAAAAGAAAAATAGTCGTGACAAGGATGGAAAGTCGTAATGACAATGACGCCGATGTCGAATGATCGGGCAGACATATAATAACGCTGGAGAAATCTTGTCAAACTGCGACCAAAATTGATCGAAATTTAGTGCAAACAATCATACGGCCACTTTCAAATCAAATTGACTGATGAAAAATGTCAGAATTACGAATATACAAAAATAACATATAACAATTGATTTTAAAATGAAGAAATAATTAAAATAATTTTGTTAACGTTTTTTTTTGGTATTTACAAAATCACATACATTTATGAAATTTAATTTGTATGAAAAGATTTGTATCTTACATATACATGGTTGTTTCATGATGAGAAACGCCGACGTATCTCCGTGGCTTTCTCAGCCATCAAATCGAAAAGTCGAGAGTAACAATAGCCGCGCTTTGAACATTTTTATATTAGTTTGTTAGCAGAAAATTTCACAACTAAACTGAACTAGTTTTTGAATATGCAACAGTCGCGTGGATCCAAATGCGGCAAATTGACATATATACATGTGGGTGTGTGGTGCACGCGTGTGAAAATGATCCGAGTTATTATCTCTCTGTTTGATTGCAATTGTTGGCACATTCAATGTAGAATGAATATTCGACGACATAAATAATAAAAACAGAGAGTTTATGTTTGTCCCGGCGATAACAACAATTGTTAATTAACGACGCGAGGCTTTTACAATTTCATATTGTGCATTTTTGTCTCTCTCACTTTCCATGAAACTGATTGCTTTAGAAAAAAGATCTGTCAAATGTTTGACACGTGACTCGATCCACGCTCTCCCCAGTTACACAATATTAGGGACAAAACAAAGAGACTCTGACGTCACTGGAAGAAGACCAATCTAACTGTTTTCTATTTTCACTATACAACAAAACTATTTCATTAATATATATTTTATAAATATTATTTTAAAAATCTTAGCACTGTACAAAATTGAACCGGATCATGATCGTCAGAGGCCGATTACAAAATGCATCAGGATCAATATGTTGGAGAAATAAAAATGTCAAAAAATCGTGTCGATGCGGTGTTGGTGACATTGAGACCTGCGTAGGGCCAAACAGGAAACACGCCATATGGATGTTTTTTTGTGAGGAATATTATTTTCATGCTTCGGAACAACGAAAATTAAATTTTTCATGAATTCAGCATTTCTATATGTTTTACAAGCCAATGTCTGTAAGACAAATAAATATGAATAATTGTGTAAAGTATATCATTTATTTAGGGAGGTGCTTTTTATGATATAAACCTTTTTACCCTTCAGTGATCACAATCAGATTTTTCACATGAACGTTTCACAATGAGCCTGACATATTGCGAGGGGGAGGGAGCTACTCAAAATGCCATGTGTGGATTAGGCTGCGTGTATTTCACTTCTTCAAACGCTCAAATATTGGCACGAAAATTTGTAAACGTCTGCAAAACGCCCAATTCAATTTTATATACTATTAAGTAAAAGGCTTTAAAACATGAAGAAGAAGAAGAAATAAAAAAGTGGCGTTTAAATTTCACATACCCATTACTCATCGAAAACGCATATCTGCAATCATTAATTTGATTGATGTCTGTTGAAAAAAAAAAAAAAAAAAAAAAAAAACTTTTTGTCATCGCTTATTTGATTAAAAAACAACAACAACAATAAAAAAACTGAATAATAATTGCAATTGACTGATCATAAATTGAATTGATGAAATTGACTTACGTTGCAGAGACGATATTTATAAACAACGATTATTTTGTTCGTGAAACATGCGAGAGACATTAAGCATAACATTGAGGTTGTATAACAGGACGAGGGCAGTATTCGTTATAGTGTCTGCCTTTATATATTTCTGCTGCGCAATTTCTATGGGATAAAGAGAGAGAGATATAGATAGACTCTAAAATCGACAACCCACGGCGTCCCCCGCTGTCGCATATAAAAATATTTTTTCTATGTCGCAATGGCTCCGGGCAAAACAACATGGCCGGCGGTTTCGCGCCGCAAACGTAAACACTACGCTCGGCGAGAATAACTTTTTGCCCAAAATCCGTAGCGCTTTATATTTCAACTTAGCCCACACTTGGGTAGAATGCAGGTTAAACATTGTATTTTCAATGCTGGATCGCGCCGATTTGTTTTCAAAGTCCGAGAATGCTTTTGGAACTGGAACTGCGCGCGCGCGTCAACGATTCGCTTGAAATACGTGCTTTGAGTACAAACAACAACAACAACATATCGCTCCTTTTATCAATAAATCATTTTTATTTCGATACTTACTAGTTTCATATATGAATCGTTGTTTTGCGTTTGAAAATGGTTTCAACCAATTAGCGCGAAGGATCGACTTGTTACGAAAGAATAAAGAAAAACAAAATTTGGAGTATTTCCCCAAAATGAATGAATACAATTGATGTTATGCACCGTTTGACCTTGAAAACATGAACAAGGAAGTAAATGCGACCCATTTTTTCATGCATATGTCCGAAAGTTGATTTATTGTGTTTCAAGATTTTTGAATGACTCTTATTTTGTGACTTAGCACAAAGTTGTTTTCAATTCGTAAAAATATTGCAAAATGACTATGTGCAAAACTATGTTAATTCACATGTTTACATTAACTATCGACATTTGTGTTTCTTGTTCGAATTGTATAGCATCACATAATGAAATGTTACAAAACCTTTGATTCAAACTTGTTAGAAGCTGTCAGAAAAGAGGGGGTGGCTCTCTCAAAAGAAAAGAATGAGAATAGTTTTCTCAGGCCCTTTGGACAATGAACGCGCCATAACTCGGTGGAAAAATTGTTCCTCCGCGAGAGTCCTATCTGCAAATAATGCTTGGCTCTTCCCTCTCTCAGTATATAAAAACAAAAACAACGATAGCCGAGAGTTAAAGCGAGAGAATTCACAGAACCGAAGGTGGAAGTTGCGCAGTTGCCAAGAGTCAGAAGCCACTGGCAGCTGCGTGCCCGCAATAAACAGTGAGTGGCTCCGAATACTAATTTGTCTCAAAAAGAGGGAACGAAAAAAAAAAAAAAAAAAGAACTGGCCGTCGCTGTAATTTAAAAACTTTGCCAATAGACAGTCGAGGGCGAGAACAAGTATCAACGAATAGACAAACAAAAAGCCTAGTCCCAGCACACACAAAGCTCATGTTTACGGATTGGCCAGAGGTCATGTAAACACAACAAAGGTTCCCTCCTAACAAGATTTTAGCACACTTGTTTCGCACCAGAAGACGAGAATAACGAAAGAGGCAAATATCATTATCATAACTTAATAATTACAGAACAAAAAGAGGCAAAATTGGCAACTTCCTTCTTCAATTGATGCATTATTCGAGGTAGTTGAATTTGAACCTTTTATGCAGAGAGTTTGAGGTTTTTCTTAGAGCCTGATCTTATGTCAGCAATTTGCAAACAAAAAGGCACGGAGAGTTTATTATGAAAATGGCGAGGTAGAGTGTAGTTTGGATTCTACGCCAAAGACGGTGAACTTGAGAGCGGCGTGGAGGCTTGGCAAAGGAAGCCTTATTACATCCCCACTATACCTTCTTGTTGTATAGTATAAGAAGAAAGGATAAACTTCCTTCGTCATTCTGCTTGGTAAGGTATGGGCTGTTACGCTGATGCTATAGTCAGCGCTGTCAGATAAAGGGCCCCGATGCAGCGCCATGGAAACGTCCGGTTTCACCAAAATATAGGATGCGACTATAATACACACCATGGCCTCAAATTCTCCTACGCCACAAACGAAATGTGAACCTTGAAGAAGAGCTCAGCTTCGGAGAGATTATGTTTGATTGATCGAAGGACAAACTTCGTCAGCTGATCACCTGTTCCCTTTCCTCTTGGCAACAGTCAGCCAATTTCTATGGTGTCCAATCGAGTACCGAGTTCCTTCAACTTTCAAGTCAAAATAATATTCATTTATTTATTTATTATATTTATTCAGTTCCAGTAATGCCAGTAAGCTGGCATTATTTAACAGCTTATCTAAGCGAAAAATAAGTACATTTTACAACCTTATATCATTCATACGTGGGAAAGAGAGTTGACGATTGAATACAACTTTGATGTATTTCAGCTGACAAATAAATGTGTCGATCGTTTATTGAGCAGAAGAGAAGAGAGGATGTCCTGTCGTTAGAAAAGGATGCCACGGACTCTAGAGTGGTTGCACGAACAGATACGCGTCCCAAAATAAAATTACGGAGGTCCTTCATTTTGGCGTCTCCTTATGCCACAACCGAGAGAGAAAAACATTTCTACGCCGTAAACATCGGACGAAATCATTCGTTTTGTTGACACACACCGAATAGAATTCATCTTGCTTAGGCTATATATTTTATCGTCTTGTTTAGTGTCAATTTTTCTTAGTCGTATTTTCTATTTTGCGCCTCTATTTTCTTGTATGGAAAATGAATAAACTTGTTGCTTACGATTCGATTGTTCAAATTCAAACAAAAGCATTTGTTGCACATTTTTTCCCTTGGTTTCATAGACAACGAGACAGTATTAGAAAGAATGTCAAGAAAATGTTGTAATTTCGTATGGATTAACATTTTCATTAGGTTTTGCGTTAAGAATAGAGTTTAAGAACCAGCAATAAGAGATACGCCTTGGATGCAAGTTAGCTTTTAAAGAGTATACACAGATAACCAGTGGGGATTTTGTTTTATTCAGCACAGATATTGACCTGCAAAGGTTGCACAGCCAGAAGGATCAAATACATCTACCGAGTTATCTGTACAGCTCCGTACTTAACTAAGAGTTCCATGTATATATATATATATATATACATACACCTACACGTGCATATATGTATGTGCGTCTAGTAGACGCGAGTTTATGACCTCTGCGTTTTAGTCATAAAGTATATACTCTATCTCATCGTGTCTTATGCACAACACGGATAAAAATACAATAATGAAGATCATTCTTTGATCGCAGTCGAAAAACTGTTCTCATGGGGATGTTATGCAAAAGTGGGATAGAGTGAGATAGAAATAATGAATAAAATGCAAAGTGGAATGATAATGATTTTGCGATTCAACGGTTTTGGCAAAATTCAATTAGTTTATGTAATTGTTATGTAAAGTTATATATACGCGTTGCAAATATTGGATGGATGAGGAAATGCGAAGCAAGTGAGAATTCAAAGTAAAATGAAGGTAAATGTTTGGTTTCTCATTTTATCTTCAACACACTGAAGATGGAAATGTGATAAATTTATCTTGTTTACATTATATCTGTCCAAGTAAATTTGACCAAGCTGCTGCTATCTGGCAGATACGACGGTAAAGATGACGTTTAAACTCAAGAGGTTCCGAAAATTCCTACTTTACCGTAAGAAGATAAAATAGAATTGAAAGTTTAACATCGTTTGTAAAAAAATGTAACATTAATAACATTTTGTCATTAAGCATTTTTTAATTTCACAATTTATTTGTAATTTTTTTTATTTATTCACAGCTACTAGAAAAACAAAGATAAAAAAAGACAAAGAGATTGATGAAATGCCTTATGCTATAAAACTCCTTCGACGAGCACATGTTTGTTTAAACAAATAAGAGAAAGGTCGTTAATTGAATGAATATAATTTTGATATAAAAAAGTAATTGATGATGAAATATCTTCAATGAAACTGAAAATTGTGCAACATTCGACGGACACCACTAAAAACTTGGCGCCAATTTTTTTCCCTCCAAAACGACATTTTCTCCTGAAAGTATTTGTTAAACCATCAATTTTTGTTATTATAAACAAAAAAATTGAGGTAGAAAAAATAAAAAAAAATTTATTGACCAACAAAATAATGAAAAATACAAAAAAATGGTTACAAATTTGGAACAAAATGTTTTAAAAAAAACATTGATTTCATCCAGCTTTAAAGTTGTACCTTTTTTGAAAACATCGCCAACAATTGTACAATTAAAATATGTTTTCTTAATTCGAGCTATAACACTAGAACAAATTACACATCACAGTATGTCGATGAACTGCACATGATTATGACATTATAATATAGAGATCACTATACACTGCACTTTTGTTCATATCGTTGAGACTTTGACCAATGTTGCTGAATTGTTTCAACTGCCAGATTGTACTCAAGATCCGTTCACTGCTATCATGCCACCGCGGCGTGAATCGTTGAAACTTCACCATTTTTTTAAATTGCGCCAACGAGCGTGCGCATGTGCGAAGAATCTTTGGGTCTCTTGCATACGCGTATCTACTTGTGACAGTAACGGGGTGTCGAATTGGGCTAACAAATTTATTCACAAAAATATTCACACACACATATATATATATATATATAAAAATTGTATATTGAGAGAATTATATTGGACACTGTGACAAACTGTTGCAAATTGTTTTGTTTACATGTTACACGAATCCTCTTGAAATGATGAACAAGTTTTGATCCACGATGAAGAACAATTGCACTCATGAAGCTGTTGGCGCGTACGTCCCATTGAAATGGTATATCGGTGAAAAGCAAAATTGATAGATAAAAGCTCTTGAAGCCAGCGGGCAAAGTAATTGGAGGCCGTGCAGGCTCGCGCAGGATCGCTTAGGATGACGGTGAGATGTCGCTAGGGAGCCCCCCGCACGCACACCAGCAATCGCAGCATCAGGGACGGCTAGTTCGGCGTTGGAAGTTGGAACGCGCGCCGAATGGCGTTGCCTGTCAGCAGCAGTATCGCTCTGGATCGGAGGTGAGGCGGCGGCGCCGCAGTGTCCGCTCTCTGTGGACCATTGTATGACGCGAGTGTAAATAACGCGGCACGACGCCGCGTCGCAACTTGACGGCTTCTCCGGCTGAGGAAAACGCGCAAAACGTCGTGGTGCACGAGTCGACACAATGACGCGTCATTTTGCGCGGCTCGGCCGCCAGTGAATCTGATCCGAACGAATTTGGTTTTTTTGTTGTTTCGCAGCGATGCAACGAAGCCTGGTCTTCCCCCTGGCGCTCTGCTGCTGGCTCGTTCTCTGCGCACGAGGTGAGTCCCACGTCTTCGCGGCTATCGACCTTTATCGCTGCCATCTGTCGTTTGACAGGCGGCCCGTGTCCACATTTCGCGCATTTGTCAACATATTGATTCGACAGAGTCTCGCGGCTTGCTGCTTTGTTTATCGCAATCTCGTGTGCTCACTGACAAAAAAGCTCCCAACGAGCTTGGCCCTTTGCCCCCCCCCCCCGCCCCACCTCCCTCCACACTCTACTCTCGGTGTTAGAAAGCGAACTCTAATCGAGACCTCGCGGCCGGCTGCAACTCTCTGACGATTTTTTTTGCATCTCAACAATTTGTTAACAACATTCTGACATTTATACACGTTACTAGATCACAATTTTTCCACTGATGTGCGACTCATTTCAAGAATGAACAAATTTTGTAAACACATATTTTTTTGCATAAAAAAGAGGGAGATAGAGACAAACGCACTCTATACTTACATATCTTATGATTTTGCTTTGAACTTTCAATCGATTTCAAATCGGTTTTATTTTTCCTTTTATTTATCCTTTATTTTTTTTATTTCTCCCCGAGCTCAAAAATAACAGCAACTGTTTATTATTCATGTGGAATTACGCATTGCGAAAATTAATATTTTATGACAAATCGAGTAACAAGACGTAAGTAAAAGCAATGGCTGAAAGATTTACTCTCCGCACTTAGCTTACAATCTCCTTTTACACGAAAATTATAATCCAAAATTATACACGTCAATCCTGCGCGCACAAAACCGTGATTATAAATCATTGTGATTTGCTTTCGAAAAATTGCTTCCCATGCCCGAGCTCTTCACCGTTTGACAATTATGATAAAATACTCAAGTGGGAATAACATCGTGTCGCTAAAATAGACGGAATTCATTCGAGATATAATCTTGTTATTCACCATCACCTTTGTCCATAAACATATATTAACCAGCTGAAACGAACTTTTTATACGCCTCTCTTCTGTATTGAATTTCATTTTTAAATCTCATTAATTGTCTCGAATTGTACTCCATTATGTTATGTTCAACGGACAACAATGTTGATCTAGTTATTATGTCCCTTGTTTATATTCATCCAACGTTTAATTTTCAATAAATAAAATCAAACCTTCAAATGGTTACAAAATATTCATTCTTTTTTTTTTCTTTTGTTTTCCTTTACCTTTAAGTATATCATTTTCATTTTACTTGACAAACAAAATAAGAAAAAATAAATAAAAGAGGGAAAAAGTATGAAAAATTGAATCCGTTTTCTTTCCTCTTTCACTTTTGAAATATTCATAGAAATGATAATGCAAATAAATTCAAAATAATAGTTCCCATTAATTTGTATACCAATATGACACGGTGAAATGAATAAAACATGACCGGTGCATTTTTTTTCGTTTGCACAGCTTATCATTTCCATTTCCACATTCACCGGTTTATCAAATAAAGGTGCATTTCTATTTGCCATGCTCTTATCACAAAATCCCTGTCAAACTTCTTGTTCCTGATAATAATTTCTATTTGCGCTCGACTCTCAAAATCCAAGAGAACGATTCTCGTATATCAATTACACACGTTGCTTTCTTTCGCTCTGCTTTTTACTTGGGTGTTGTTGATCTTCCGGTTGGAATTCTGAAAACATTAACGAAAGATTAATTAATGTCTCAAACGGCAATCGTTATTCTGGCAAATAAACATAGCCTCTTAAGTTAAACAAACGGTTCTTTCTTAATTTCTCTAAAAACAAAAATGAAACAAATGAAAAAGCAAAAGGAATAAATAGATTGATATATTAAAAGCTAAAAAACTAAAATAATGATTTTAGATTTCTCTTTCGTTTTATTGTTCTATCAAGAAGTGCTATTCATGGTGTTTATTGTTATATGAAATTTTTTGTTTCCTCTTGAACAACAAGTTTATTTTCTTACGCCAAAGTGCTTTCATAGTCGCACTGGGACACTTATGGTTTTTTTGTTGAGCTCCAAAAATTTGCTGCTCGTTTACATTGGCATCTAAGAGATAAAACCTAATCAAACTAAGAGAGGAACGTTTGTAACAATTTGAACGCCACAAAAGTGCGTTCCATATTTATTCGTTGACTTAATGCTTATTTATTTTTCCGTTTAGTCATCATCACCGCGAGCCCAATTAAGCGAGACGTAATCGTGACAAAGATTGAGAATCACTGAGCATCGAAGTCGTTATAGACGAAGCATAAAGATTATGCATTATACGAGGGTGACTCAAGGTTTTTTTCCGATTGGCCTGATCCGCACCCCAGCATCCCTCGCATTATCACGCAGAACAGTTTACTGCCCTCGATATCGCGGCAATAAATTGGCAGTATTGGGGCGACACAAAGTCTCAGGACACAACTACTTCTCATTTCCCATTTAAGATTCATTATAGATTGTTGCATCGGGTGCATCTAAATGCACCGACACGAACAACAGCACACGCTCCTGGGTGCTTTTCATTTCAGATGCTTATACAGAAATTAGATTTGCCCTTGCTGCCGCAGTGTGTGTGAGAGAGAGAGAGAGAGAGAGAACGAGCTTTGATTTGAAAACTATTTTAATGACACTGATGGCATTATGCGGATCTGCATAAACTCACTAGAGAGAGTGATGCATTCGAATGATTACAATGTTTAATTCGCGTTGTAAATATCGTTGCGATTAAGTGTCCAGATGAAATACTCATTTGATGGTTTGATTGCCATCATAAACTGTGACAAAAATGTAAATAAGCCATTATTTTGAATGCAAAAGGAATTTTTATTTTATATTATTTCATTTAGCACAATGAAATAATAATCTCTCTTCTAGCTAGAGTTTTGATTTGAACTATAAAAATTTTGTGCAAGTTGGAATTTTAAAAAAAAGGGGAAAAAAAAGGAGGCCAGATAAGATAAAATTGTATAGAGTCGGATGGAAAACACTTGAAGAATAAAGGTTCTTGATGGTCCCTTGACAGTCCCAAAAGCCGCAAGGAAGAAAGAACTGAATAAGATTCCCAGCGGATCCTAGATTCTATATGTATTCTAATACGCTCGGGTCCAGGCGAGAGACTATAGTTGCGCACTCACTCACACATTATCGGGCATTGTGTTCACACCGACACGTGTCTGCGGTGTAAAGAAGTTCCCATTGTGGCTGCAACAATTTGCAGAAAAAGAGAACCTCCCTTAGAAATATTTCATGCTGTTTAAAGTTTGAAGCACATGTCTTTAGTCGGAACAAAAATCGATGATGCAGATTTTAATGATTGTCTTTGTTTTATAAAACAGAGGGATCCGATTCCGAAGAAAAGAATGTAGAAATAGTGCGTATGATGATATTTTGTTCAAAATCTTCATCTGATGAATATTAAAAAAGAATAATGCATATTGTCACAAAGAGTTCGTTTTATTCTGAAATGAAGTTTAAACTCAGTGGTTGTTTGTTTGAAATCATACGAACGTAAGTAAGAAGTTAATGCAATTTGAGATTTGATTGAAAATCGTGTTCGAATTTATCAGTAATTATGCAATCAAATTCGCATTAAGTTACGGCGCAGCACCACGCGGAAAATGAAACTGCGAATATTTACTATCCCGTGACTTATTTTTATGAATTTAAACGAGGCTCTAAACTCGTACAATGTACGTATTAACTTTGAACGACTTCAACTTATTGAGCCTATGCAAACATAAAAGCCATAATGCGGCGTATCTCATTACATTCTGCCCTGCATTTTATCACACCGATGTAAAACTCATTGTTTTGCAATCAAATCAAATTGATCAACCATGATAATTATAGCGCTATATTATTAATTGCACTTTATAATTCGTATTATGTTGTTATTCAATTATGGCTCGCTTTTCATATACACATTACCTTGATTTGCACTCTACGGAAAAATAATATATGTATATATTTGTCGTATTACATAAAGCGTTGATTTGTTTCTTTATTATAAAAATTGACGTTATTTTTATAGTCATAGGATGTGAACTTGGGTCCCTCGCGCGCAGAGAGTTGAGTTTGAATGTTGTCTCTGATGGTTTCCTCAAGTCATTCGTCATACTTAGGCTTTTTTTTTACTCTTTCTTTCCGGAATTGCAACTAATTAGTTGGCGCTGTCATAATAATTTTGAATATTCTTTATTTATTATTAATTATTTATTACAAGTCGTCATAAAACGTGTGCTATATATATATATAAATCCCACAGTCAAATTCCTTATACAATATGTCATTTTTTCGAACAATTTATCAGCCGGTAATACCCAAGCTGGGAGATAACATTAACATACACATCTGAATTAAGGCGCGCAAGCCAATAGCCCGCAAGATTTATGAACAATTATTTGTGCGCTACCCTATAGCTGTGCCGCGTTGTTGCCTTCACGCTCTGATCGTCGCGTGTCGCGCGGTACACTTTTATGCGTATTTTTGTTCGACAAGGCGTTTCAATTATTACGAAGGAGGATCAATTCAAAATTAAGTCTTGTTCGTTGTATTAATATTACTCATGGCTCGCTGATCAAAACCAATTTTTCTCCTTCTAGCCCGGCATTCTTCTCTGGGTTATGAATTTATGGGGTTGTTCGCCGAGAAATAGGTCTTTGCAGGAGAAAAATAGCAGGGGGTTGATTAGAAAGAATTTCACGACACGGAGATGAAAGAAAATTTGAATAACAGTCTTTGTTATGAAAAGTATAATTGAAATTTTTTCATAAGATATTGTGATTTGAAAGTTCTTTTTGAAAAAAAAAAAAAAAAAAAAAATCTTGATTTTTTTAACTAACTTTTATTTAAAAATACAATGTTTTTACTGAATAAAAATTATTATCTATATTTATTAATGATATTACTTGATTTTTACATTAGTGTTTGTTCTAAATATCTAGATTTTTTTTTTTTTTTTTTTTTTCAAAAAGAACTTTCAAATCACAATATCTTATG
>JAQQRF010001191.1:0-17051 GCA_030523145.1 Trissolcus brochymenae
AGGCGCGCGCGCAGCGCGCGCCGAGGTATTTAAATTCATTTTGTAAAATTTCAAAATCTGATGGGGGAGAGCGCGCGAAGCGCGCTCGACATTCTAGTTGTAACAAATAAATAACAAAATCGTAACATAATTTTTTATCTGGGTTTATTATAATTTTTTTATGATTACGATGAAATATGAAAAATACATACCTGATCGTTATTAGGACATTGCATTGAGGGAATGTTACTGAACATAGAATCTGGGTGACCAACGCAGTTACGAGGATCCACAGATTTCCTTATCACTTTCTCACCATTTTCTTCTGTCGTCACAACATACTCTATTCTGCATTGACCGTAGTGATTCATCTATAATTAAAAATTAAATTATTAGCTTAAAATTGACTTTTTCTAAATTATTTTTATGGAAAATGAACATACTTACTTCAGTTGAATGAAAAGCAACTTGGCTGTGCAGGATATTGAGATCCAATTGTAAAATGCCTGCTATGCTGCGTTTGATATTGATAGACCAATTTGGTTCAACTTCAACGCTGAAATTTTGCAGTAAGCCCATGTGATAAGTGGCATTAAACGGTTGCATCAAAACTTTTGCCTCATTATTTACATCGGTATAGGTTTCATTTTCTTCTGATTCAAGAGGACCGTTCGAGATTGACGTATGTAAAGAACGTAACTATACACAAAAAAACAAGTAGCTAATTATTTATTGACATGTGGTAAAAATCTTCTTCGAAATAAGAAGAAGCCTTTTTTACGGCTATAAAAGACATTTTTTTTCTCACTGAAACAATTTGTGCTGCTGATATCGACATCGACAACTACACAAATACATTATAAAAATTATACTTTCAGTTGGATTATTCTGAAAGAATTTCTGATAATTTAAAAACAGGGTTTCTATAGTGATTAAACAAACGATAAGTTTCTAAGATTTTTCGTATAAAAAGTTGAAGTACTTTTTTTATCCTAAGAAAACCTTATATTAAGATTTATTGACTCATCTTCATAACAATATATTTGATCATTTTCATGTTATGATAAATTTTGTAATAACTTGCAATTACTTTTTTTATAGAAAATTACAAAAACTAACATGTTGAGCGGATAAAAAAATAATATTGTATGATTTGATTTATTTTAGTACAAAACAAAAGTAATGAAATAATACTTATAAACTGTTACTTGTTTCAGTTGTTTATATTTATTTTATTTTATTACTAAACAGCCATGTGTTTAAAAACGGATAAGATACATTTTGTTTGTAGAATTATTGTTGTTAGCAATGAAAAATCGTTGTTTGGATAGTTTTTAAGTAAACGATTGTTCATAATTTTGTACAAAACATAATTAATAAAAGGATTGATCCAAAAAGCGCGTGTATTTTACTCTTTTTCAATAAAATATGATTTGAAGGATATATATTCGTTGAACCAGAATTTCACTTCAGTTTTTTTCAATGCAAAACTAAACAATCAAAATAAATTTTCGATTTTATAGTTTTATCACTAACATATATTATGTTTCATATGTTTGATGTCGAAATGATATAACATGAAACATCATCAGCGTCGACATTAAAGCTCAACTAAATATAAATCTCATGCAGGGTGTGTTATTTTAATCTAAATTTAAATTTAATTTAAGTTTTGAAAATGTTAATTCATCGTCAGAAACATATTTTAGGCATGTGACGGTTTTCTTTAAAGATTTAAGGAATTAGAAATGAAATATAAAAGAGATATCTCTCAAGATATCGGAAGAATTAATTTTTATTTTAATATACATGAAGGAAAACAATACATACCTGCATAATGACAGAGTCTTGCTGAGCTTGAACAATAAGTGTTCCATGAAAAGACCATGTTGAAGCAACCTTCGAAGGTATGAAAACTCCAGAATTTGAAATTGCTTTGTACGAATATTCATATTCGACTCCTCTTAAAAACAATGCATCAACACCATATAAACCGATCAACAAAAACAAAGATAAAAATTTTGTTTTATGCCGCATCGATGGAAACTCTGTAAACAAAATGTATAATATAATTTGTATAATAATATATAGAAGTGTTTACAAAAAATAAACCAAATAAAATAGAGAATTTAAATTCATTAAAAATACATCGAAATTTAGTCTAAATAAAATTTAAAAAATTAAAGAAATATCAGCAAAATAAAAAAGAAAACTGAATTGTTGATTGAGTAAGAGAGTTTTATTGTTATAAAAAATACCTGAACGTATCATGATGTAGGACAGTGTTGACTTGCCACGAGCGAACTGACTTTATAAAAGTCAAGAGATGACCCGAACAATCTCTATCTTCGTGACTCATATATGTTTGTACGTAGTAAGACAGCACCGTGGTACGAGTTAAAATTGTTATCCCCTCACTAACATAATATCTTCAATCTCATCCCGAATTCTTTTTTGTCTCTCTCTCTCTCTCTCTCTCTCTCTCTCTCTCTCTCTCTCTCTCTCTCTCTCTATATATATATATATATATATATATAATCTCTATATATATATAGAGACAATTTTATTTTGTCAAATTGACAACAATGTATATAGTAAATTCTTTTTAGCCTACTATAGTAAACATCTAAAATAAAAAACGAAAGCATGCTTTGGAAATTGTTTGATGGTGATTGAACCAGACCAAGAAACAAATTATGCAACAAATAATAATTCTGGTAAACGGACTATCCCGTACGATAGTAAGTCAGGGCAAAAAATTATAGTCGACAGTCTAAGTAGATGACAAATAGACAATCCAATATTTTATTCGTAAACGTTTCATTATTTACAGGATTTTAATTCTATTTTGTATTGAATTTTACCATTCAATATTTAAGTCTTCTATGTATAATTTTCGAAAGTTGATGTTCCACATTAAACAATGAATAATATTGATAAAAACTCTAAATACAAATCTAAATCATGTTGTCTAAAAAAAATTGATATATAAATGCAAAACTACTTTTTCAACTTGGTTATCAATGTTAACCGTTAAAATAAAAAATGAGCATTTTTCGATTCACTGTGATTTTAAGATTTTTAGAATAGATTTTGAGTACTCCCAAGCTTCACTGTAAAAACGAGAAAATACAATATTAGAAAGAAGTGATCGAATTATTTCATTGGATGAAATGAAAAATTTCTCCTTTAACTTACTTATGCATTGGATTGACTTGGTCCAGTTGATCACTTAATTGCTGTATCAAATTTGCGAACATTTTCAAGTGTTCAATTGTTCCGCCCTGTAACCATGCTCGTGGCAAAGTACTCATTATCTACAATCAACAAAAAGATAGATTAGAAATTTACGATGAATCATTTTACAAGAGAAAAGAAAAACAAATTTTAAACTTCACGTTTGCAACACTTGACATAATTACCATATTTGCTTTAAAAAGAGCATCTGTAGGTGGTAGAACTCTTAAACCAGCCAAAAGGTATCGATTCAGCAAAGAACCAAGAGCTAAATTTTTCAATCGCATGTCTCCCAACAAGCCTTGCCAACTCAACAAATTTCGCAATAATTTAACAGCCATGGCAAATTGCCGTTGAAAAAAAGGATGTTTTGTATCTAATAGTCTGAAATAATAAAAATTAATACATTCACTAATAAAACATGGATTAATCTACTACAGTTATCCCCCACACAACGCGATTTTCCTGTAACGCAATTTTGAAACTGCATCTAGTTTTTATTCAACGCGGTTTCGTAAAATGCAAATTATTAACGCGATTAAAAAAGTGTTTTATGAAATTTGAGTGTTTTGATATTGTCATATTACAATTTTTTTCCAACACAAGAGTGTTTGAAAAATCTAGTCTTTCTAAAAAATCTCTATCATTCAATCTTATCATTCAATGTAATGCAGTTCTTATGTGATGTCAAATAAAAAATTTATAACCATAATAAAATATGTAAATTGAAAGTTCTTGAAGCTGAATCCTTAATTTCCCATATACCTTCAGTAAGTATTTTGCCAGAACCGAAGTACCGCATTGTACTAGAAATAACTGTATTTGTTTGAAAAAAAAAAAAAAAAAAAAAACTTACTGTTTTGGAAAGATAGGAATGAAAACATCGTTTTCTATGGCAGATTGCAATTTGTCAAGTATGACATTAAATAGATTTTCCGTTTGTTTGCTGGCCTCATTCAAATTTGGATAATCTTTTACAAAACGATTGATAGTTCCTACGAGTCGGAGTGTCTGAGACGTTGACATCGGATCCCATACACTCTCCACAATCGCTGAAACATAATTCGTATATAATCTTTGCTCAATAAATACAATAATGAATTAAATATGAGTTTGGACACACACATGTTAATTTAGGAATGATAACTTTCTCAATAGTAAAAGGAATGAGCCGAACATCAGGATCCTTTTTTAGCGTTTCCTCAGTTTCGTTTCTGTCAAGGCCATACAGCAATAAATTATTATACCACTTTGTTCTTTCCAAATCAGCACTTTCCTAAACATAAACAAACCATATATTTTTATATCTTTCACGATCACAATCATTTCCAGATAAACAGAAATTATTCAAAAATTTTGTATGATGAATCGGAAAAATACCATTATCGGATTCCAAGAAATCATCTGCAATCTGACTATGCAAGAGAGCAATTTAGGTAAGCAAAGAGAAACATAAGCTTCTTTGTAAGCGTCTAAATCGAAGTTTCGCCACGACTCCATCTTCAAAAGTATTCCTTTGACCGTGCCGAATTCATCGATGACATCAGAGAAGACTTCCTTTGTCTCATTTTCGATTTCATCTAAATTTCAAATAAAAATAAATGATCAAATTCTAATTGTATAACTGTTTTTCTTTATAAAAAGAAAGGTATTTGTTTGAAAATACCTTTTGTTTGCTTGAAAGCAATGTTTTGTTGTTCTGTTACTTCGTCATCACTGGACATTCCATCAATGTGCTTCGGTAAGGATGGAGCTTGTTCTCTGGCCCTTCTTCTGCGAGCTCGTCGACCTTCTCTTTCCGTAGCTCGACGATTACGTGCATCATCTTCTGGTCCTCGTCTGGTAGTCCCACCTCCTGAACCGAACCCAAAACAACAATTCAATTCCATTAATTTGAAAACAAGAAAAATAGAAAATCCATATTGAATAAAATAAATCCAAATTTGTATGGTTTAATCAATATAAATAGAAATATATATATAAAACACTCATCACTGACTCGCAGCTGTCGTTATTTCTTCAGCCTGATCTCGTGTATCTTGACGTCGTCTTTCCATAAGATCAGATGTGCGTTCAGTGTGTAATTCGAGCCACCGTTGTTCCAATCCAGTAACCAGAGGCAGCTAACAGAAAAAAATGAAGAAAAGTTTAACTTTTGTCTTTTTTAAAATCGGTGACTTTTAAAGCAAAATCACCGCGGGCAAAAGTTTTGATGCACCGTATAGTTTTTTATTTTATTTTGTTTCATACTCACCTTAAAAGAACAACAAAAAAATATAAATAAAAAAGACAAAAAGGTGCGCAAAGTAATAGGAAACTGATTGGAACATTGTTATTAATAAATAACAGATGAATTTTTGTTTACTGGCTTGTATTACTTCCGATTACTTATTACACCAGATTGAATAATAAAAAAATAATAAAAAGTAAAATGAAAATATTTTGAAATACAGAGAAGATCAACGACCCCTGGCAAATAAAAATATTCATGTACAAAATATCACAATAACTCATAATTTTGTTTCTTTATCTGATCTGGTAAACTAAAATTGAGAGAACGAAAGAATCAAAAGTAGAACGGTCTATTTGAAATAAAAGTCGGCCAAGTCCAGTACTTTATCTTTAAGAAAAGTACGTGAAAGCGTATCAACCCACCTTCTCGTCAAGACACTCTACCAAGTCAGTGACATACCCACGTAACTCTTGGTAATATTTGAAGCGATGTACAAGCTGCGGTTCGCGTAATTCACATCCATCTAATTCTAACACTGCCTCGCTTCGCTCTTGTTCCAATTTATCTTGATCTCGGTTTTGGCGGTGGAAAGCCTCGCGAATATTCTGCAACCTGAAAATTCAAAGCAAATTCAATTCATTTGTAACGTGTATACAATAAATCAAACAAAACCGTATTTTTGTATACCATTATATTTGACTTGTTAATTACCTTTCTCGAATATTTGTGATCGCCTCTTCTGGAATAACAGGTTGAATTTTTGTAGGATCAATTGGGTGAATGGTAGGTGGAGGCGGAGGTGCTGGCATCATGACCATATCCAACGGCATGGATCTAACAATTTGATTCATTCCCACTGATGAATATGGATGTTGCATCATGGAGTCCTGTTGAGCTGCTGCAATCTATGAAACAATGACAAATGTTAGCGAACAGCTTCAGTTGTTGAAATTGAACAAATAATTTCACCATAGATGAGTAAAATCTTAACAAAACTCTAATTTGTAATCATCTTCATTTGTTTGAAAAATGTTACCTGTGCATTAGTTACCCCTTTTCTAATCTGTTGTGTCTCCCATTCCTCTTCTTCTATACCATGTTCACTTTCATTACTAGAATCTAGAAAAAATTAACAATCAAGTTAACAGAAATAACCCAAAATAACCAAAGTTACTTGGATGATTGATGCCAACAATGTATTATAGTTTGAATATCACAATAAAACTGACTTTCATTTTGAACTTGCGAAGCTAAAAAGGCTTCTCTTCTTTTTTCTTTATCTCTGGCTTCCGTATTGATTGTCATATCAATTCTATCTTGGGAATCGTCATCGTCACTCCTGTCATGATCTTCCTCTCTTATCAGTCTGGATTTTGATTTATCATCACTGAAAAAAGTTAAATAATTTAATTTAACTGTTAGTTTCACACTTTTAGACATGTTCATTTTATTGTATCAAACTCAAGTTTTGTTTTTTACTTTTGTTCCTCAGTAGGAATGAAATCAGATCCCAATTCTCGAGCTTTTTGTCGTCGTTTCCTAGCCGCATGAATCATGGCTGCATCTGGTATTCTTCCACCTGTCAAATGTTTATAAATATAAACAATTTGTTTCGTTCAAAATGTTCAACAACAATTCCATCTTCTTAAATAATACAAATTCGTATATTGTTTATTTGTTTGTTTTTGTTTAAATTACCATCTGAAACAACGTTCACAATAAATTCTAAACAAAACATACTTTCTAGCAATAGTTTGACACTATCAGCTCGATCCCTTTTCTTAAATGTATGTTGAGGTTCATCTCCATCTTCTTCTGAATCATAATCATCTTTACCAGCTGCCAGAGCAGCGCGACCATTTAAGATTTGAGGACCTGCATTTTTAACTTTAACCTGTAAACAATAAACCAATTAGTACATGGATAAATAACAATTCAGCTCACATTCAAAGATAATACACATAATTATTGCTTACTACTAAATCGTCCGTTTTTATTTCCAAGTCATTTTCATGCTTAACAGGAACGTTTATGTAGTCAGAATCTATCTGCATCTTTTCCTCGCCTTTCTTTTTCCTTCTCTCCTCGTCTAACATTTTCATTACTCTTTTGCTCCTTGAAGATTTTTTGACTTTAAAAACCTCACCCTCGTCAGCTAGAAAAAGACCAAATTTATCTTGCAAATCAACAAACGAATACGATGAGCTAACTTTGTTTTGGGTTCAATTTTGTTTTGTTTACCTTCTTCCAGCTCCTCGCCAAAGCTAAGAAGCGACGGCTTGTCTTTCTTCTTGCTTTTCGGTTTGACAGGTTGGATGTCCTCGGAGTCCATTCTGTTCTCGTTGTCCTCGTTGTCATCGGTAAAGTTCCGTAACCGAATGTTGCGTTTCTTTTTTGTAAATAGTGACATTTCTCTGCACAGTTTTTAGAATATCGAATTCAAAACATACGAAATTAAACGGTGCACCTTTTGATTTTTTCAAATTCTTGTCAAGTCAGTTTATATCACAATTTGATGCACAAAAGGGTTATACACCACACATTAATGCTGCCACCATTCCACGAACTGCAACACTCATGCAACACTTCGTCGTGTTCAACACTCTCTGTGCAAACGTATGAACTCCTTTCTATAGCGCATTCTGGCGCCACCTACCGTCATCCTTGGATAATTACATTTTTTCAGTTTAATTTTTACTCTTACTTTTGACTTAATATATGAACGACAAAAATTTATCAAATTGATTTGATTTCAGATTTGATTAGAATTGATTTCATTCATTTTATGAGAAGTCATTTTATGAAAAATAAAAATTATGCTCTGCAATATTTATGTGAACAAATGTTCATTTGTTGCAATTTTTTTCTTATTCTTATAGTTTAATATATTTATGTATTTTTAATTTTAGACAGAGTCAACTTAATGAGTTTTGAATTTAAAGTGTTCCGAAATTATCTGTTCTGATTAATTGTGCGCAATAACTTATACATTCTTCGATGCGTCGCTCTCTCTCTCTCTCGCTCTTCATCTCTCTTTCTCTCTCTACATAAGTCTCAAGGCGATCGTTGTGTTTTTGTTTATCGTTATTATAGCCTTCAATGTAGTAAATAATGTAAAAATGAGTGAATTCAAATTGGAATATTTGGCGAGTGAATTGCTGAAACTTCTCGGGTGAGCAATAAAAACATTTATTTTGCACAATATACTGACTTTTACAATGGACCATTTAAGGCAGTTAAATTGTACAATGTAGATCTTGCGCTCCGCCTGAAAAGTTCATCGAATTGATGCAAACAGAAGAATCGGCTATCAGCACCGCTGCTTTAAACAAAGTCTCACTAGTTAATTGTACCAAACATTTGGAGGAAAGTTGTGTTAACCCTGGACTATTTAGACAAAAGTTTGAGGACCTGACGTCCAAAAAGTAAGTATGCATAAATAAATAAATAAATATTTAGTAAAAATATTTGATTTATTTAGTAAAAATAGAGGTAAACAAATGTATTTTGCTTTAACTGAATTTATTTCGTAGGTTGGATGTACTTAGCCCATTTATTCAATTAATCTATTCGATCAAAAAAGATGAAGATCTTAAAACGTATCTGAGCCGAACTTTGACTATGACAGAAATGAAAGAATCTAAAATCACAAACGATGATGTTTCACACGTAATATCAATTGACATTTTGCACTTACAGTAATAAACGTATTTAAGTATATAGAATATATAAGTACGTTGTAAGAAAATTTAATGTTAATTATTGACATTATATAAAATTACAGATTTTTGAAAAAGTAAAAAAAGCTGCATTAGAAGGGGAGAGGAAATTAGGAAGACAAGTAACTTTAAGCAGAGAGCAGGGCTCGTCTTTTTTAATAAAACAAAATTGGAACATTGATCGGCCACTAATATCCTGGGACTTTCATCCTGATACCACGGTTTTACCTTCACAAAGTATATATCATGTCATTACTATAAAGCATAATTGCTATTTTGTTCACAAAATACATTTTCATATTATTTTGACATTATTGCAGAAGTTGTACCATCAGCATCTCAAGAATCAATTTTACTTTGGGACATTCTGTGGTGTTTGAAAGGAATAGATGGAACGTACATTGTTTCAGAAACACTGGCCAATCCTCACGATCCAATTTCATTCAAGATATCTGAGGATGTTGGTATGTGAAATTGGATGAGCTACATAAATCAAATTTAAAAAATCGAATTTAATATAAATCGAGATATATATTGTTTATGATTTTTTTTACACAGATCTGCAGTATAAACAGCTAACCAAACAAATACTGCCACTGGCGTGTTACTACTCAACAGTGATCCGTTTTATTGAAGAATCCATATCTTTTGAATTTGGGAGAGTCAATCATGCTTTGAGAGGATCTTTGAACTGTTTGATGAAGGACTACTTTGTTCGTACTTAATTTATTTTCTCCATTTTTATTCAATATGAATGTATTACAATGTATTTGTAAATTTATTTTAATTTAATTTTTTTTATCTAGTCCTTTGTCGTTCAACTTGAAATGGAACACAGACGAGGCAAATTAAATCTACAAAAGTTGTGGTTTTACATTCAATCAACTATGGTCACAATGTCGATCCTTGCTAAAATAACTTCCACAATATTAAAGGTACGTTAATATAGAGAATTGAAAATATTAATATAATTATATAATGTGTGTGAAAAATTGAATGACAAACAAACTGTTTTAAGGCAAATGCTAAGGGAGGCAAAGTTTTGTCTCTACTTCATGAACTTCTGAATGATATCAGTGGTGAAACAAATTCCAAAGAGCTGTGTCTGTTCTTGATGAAGAATGCGTGTGTTCCTTACATGCAAACTTTAGAAAAATGGGTGTACAAAGGAGTTATTTATGATCCTTATAACGAGGTTTTTGTTACTATTTCTTACATTTTTTACTACTTCTTGATCATAATTTAAATATATTCTCATTAAATAACATTATGTTTTGCTAGTTCTTTGTGGAAGACAACGAGCTGATTCAGAAAGAAGAGCTTCCAATGGATTATTCTGCAGATTATTGGGAAAAAAGGTATACGATGAGACACGAGAGGATACCTATATTTCTCAATGAACATGCTCAAACGATTCTTCGTACCGGAAAATATTTCAATGTCATTCGACAGTGTGGTACTTGCCATAAATGAGAATATATAAATGTATAAAATGTATATTAAGCGTATATTAAAACTCTGGAAATTGTTGTAGGAAAAACTGTTCAGTGGGGTAAACAAGAACCACTGGTGTACGAACACAGAGACCAAATGTACATCACTGCGATTGACAGGGCCTATTTAGAAGCTGCTCGTACTTTATTGGAAGTTTTGATCCAAGAAAATGATCTTATGGGACGACTTCGAAGTGTCAAAAATTATTTCTTGCTGGCTCAAGGAGACTTCGTTGTATTTATCATCAAAATTAATTCAAGTGTCATCATAGAAATTTTACAATCAAAATTTAACCATCGAATTTACCTTTTTCAGGTTCAATTCATGAATTTATGCGAGACTGAATTAAGCAAAAACATGTATGATGTTGTCATTCATCGACTAGCCTCTCTTCTTGAGATGGCTCTTCGAGTTTCCACCGCTGATTCTGATCCTTACAAGGATGACTTGAAACCTGTTTTGCTGCCTTATGATCTACAATATCAAATGTTTCGCATATTATCCATACAGACGCAGGAAGAAAAAGGTTTGTGATTATTATTTTATAAATTTGATTGTAATTGAAATTTATTTTTTCAAATTGAAGCGTCGGATGCAATAACCAGACTTGCGCTTGGAGGCCCTCTTTTCAAATCAAAAAAGTGTCAAGTAAATGTTTGATTTCGATATTCTTTGAGTGGCAAAGATGTTTATTTTGATTTAGAGAACAACTTAGCTACTTAAAGTATATCGAAATCAATCATTTTCTTGTTACTTTTTCGTTTTCAAATCATAACCTTAAACGCTTCAATTGTAATTGAAAAATCATTACTTATCATTTATTCTTAGAATACAGCTCTCAGAGCGACAAAATGTTGAGCGGTTTGGAAGCTTTCGTTTTCAATTACGACGTTAAGTGGCCAGTATCTTTGATTTTGAATCGCAAAGCCATAGCTTGTTATCAGATGCTTTTCCGACACTTGTTCTACTGTAAACACATTGAGCGACTTCTGTGCAGGTCAAAAATTTCATCAATCAAATTTTAACAAAAGTTTTTAAACTGTAATCTAATAACCATTTGTTCTGTATACAGAGTTTGGATTAGAAACAAAATTGCAAAATCATTTACTCACGAAGAAGCGATGAATTACAGACAAGCGTTTTCTCTTAGACATCGTATGCTTGACTGCATTCAACATTTGGAGTATTACATGATGGTAGAAGTTATTGAACCCAATTGGCTTACATTTCTCAATGAGATGAGCAAAGTAACTTACTGTCATTACATCAGTTCTAACGTAAACAATTATGTATTAGAATGATAAAAAAAAACAATACTTTTTATTTCAATAGGTCAGCAATGTTGACGATGTACTGGGTGTTCACCAAAAACTCTTGGATAATATTATGAAAGAATGCATGCTAACCGATCCTGACTTGTTGTCCTGCATCACAGGAATATGCAAAGTCTGCATTCAATTTTGCGAGTTCATGCAGGTAAATATCACGTAGTAACAATAATTGTTTTAAATTAATCTTAAAATCAGCGAATGAATCTGACAAGAAAAAGTAAAATAATATAGTAAGTGATTGCTGCAATTTTTTTAAATTAATTATTGAACTGGTATTAAGATTATGAGCCGCTACTTCATTGATGCCGAATTGACGTCGATGATTGGCAGTCAACATGACAGCTTTGAACACGAGGTATTTGACACTCGCAAATTTTTACTTTGAAGCACTTTTCGATGGTTATTTCAATTAAAATTCTGTCATTTCAAATGGAATCTTTGGATTCCATTCTTTTGCATTTTGCATCGTTTTGTATCTTAGTGACATTCAAGAAGAACGGCGCAATATTTGTAGATTTCATTTGTCGATTTAGCATGACATTTTATCTTCATGTTATCATAGAAGCACAAATTTTTTGTTTCAAATATATTATTCGAACTATTTAGTCCTGCGTGCAGCATGGAATTAAAATAATATCATTTACAAGAAAATGAATTTTAATCGCAATTCGAATAAATAAAAATCCCTTACAACTTTTAAATTAAAAAATCGCCTACATTTTAGGAAATTTGACTTGTAGTATTTAAGTAAAATTCACTCAATTTATGAAGAAATTTTACTAGCTAAAATTCAAGCGATTTTTCCTTGCATTGGCAAGTAATTCTCTCACTTTTTCTTCGGGAAACTGAAAATGTATAAGAATGTTGAGAACTTTTGGTTTCAGTAGAAATTATATTCTAATAGTTTGATTTGCACGAACGAGCACTTGGCAATCAATGCACATAGACGATATTTTCAAATTTGATTGCGTTCTATGTGGAATGTATAGATATAAATTATTATGTTCATTTTGTGTTCAATAATTTTAGATTTTTCAAGAGTAAGTATTTGAAAAACTTCAGTGTGTATAGACAACGTTCGTAAGAATAATTTTCAAATCAGCAAACAATAAATTTAATTAAATCCATTGCTATTTACACTCTGTCAACACAAGCATTATCATTGAGCATTTCTTACAAAGAAATTTAACAATGAACCAAGTATTGTAAACTGTGATTACACAATGGCTTTTTTTTTCGTAGAGAACCGCTGACAGTACAACAGCAGATGGAGGCACCAATTTTGATGACAAAATTAATATGCTAGACGGAGAATTTTCAAATATATTGATTCAGCTGTTGGAAAAAATTTGTAATTTAGGTTGTCAAGATGCAAATGAGAAATGGTTAAATGTACTCGGAAGGTAAGTTTTATTAAATTAATTTTTTATATATGAAATGGAAGAAACAATTTAATTTAATAACAATTTTTTAATAAATTTCAGATTGGATTTTAATTCCTTCTACATGAACACACTGATGCGTCAAAAAGACGACAATGAAATCACGCAGGACGATGTATCTGGATAATAGAAACAAATATCTTACATTTTATAAACTTATCCGTTTAATTATTATTATTTTTTATTTTCAGCCAATTTTTTTCGCTACGAATCAAACTTAGAATGAAAACAATGTTTCTTCGTTTAAAACAGAGATTTTTTATACTAATTTAAAATGTTGCATTAGCTCTGTACTAAATATTCATTGTAATGTATATAAAAACAAACTCAATTTATTATGCACGTCTAGTAAACAATATAAGCACGTCTATATTGTACAAATCGAATTTGATTAAAAATGTATATTTAAAAATCTATTGTTGAAGGATGGTCCAAAATAAACCAAGATTGAGGAACAACTCAAGAAAATATAATATGCAAAATAGTTTAATCCAACAACAAGTCCCATTTCATGTTGACAACATGATTTATTTTTTGGTTAAAACAAAATTAACTTGATCATACAGTCAAATTAAAATTTCAAATTCTGTTCTCTTTATGAGGGAGAGGCCACAGCCTGAATAAAACACGACTCTTCAATAATCCTTGTGGTACCGCTCCAAAATTTCTAGAATCGTTAGAGTTGCTTGAATTGTCCCCTTCTAACCATACATGTCCTTTTGGTACCTACAAAAGTGTTCACATTAGATTCAACCAACTTACACAATTGATTCGTTCAACATGTTTAAACAACTATGTGTACACACTACGGATGATCTGAATCCATGATATATCTTATCGCCAGGAAGGCCAACAATTCTCTTACAAATACATTCTCGTGGGTTCGATGGATTTTTGGATATTATAATATCTCCAACATCGAAATGTCTCAACCGAGCAGACACATGTTCCGTTAGCAAAATGTCATTAGAATAAATTGTCGGTTGCATAGAAGGTCCTTGACACTGTGAATAACACAAAAATATAGCTTCTACTATAAACATCATTTGAAATCTTAACTTGCAAATAATGCGAAAACCTAATGGATACTTACCAAGACAATATCTCCTACATATTCTAAAGTGCAATGCATTAAGCACCCACATTTTATTATATATTTTAACATACTACAAATATTGCGAACATGTTTGTTCCACATTTTACTAACATTGTTCACAAGCACGTCCACATATTATATACAATAAATCAAAACTACACATCGTTATTAATGACAAATATATTTTTTATTTTCATGTTAAATTTAAATGCTCTTTTTGACCGTTGACTGTACACCTTTTGTACACCTCGACGACTTCACGTCGATGATCGGATAAACGAAGCACTTGTTATGCATGCTGTCTCAAATTGATTGCGCATGCGCGTTTGACGGCAGTGAAAAAAAATTTATTCTGGACCACATATTATGGATTCATATGAAACACGAATGAAATAATTGTTGGTCCCGACATAAATGATATGATATGTCAACATATCTTTTATCGGCGTATATATATCGCAGTGCAATATTCGCCGCATGGCTCTGTTCTGTAACCGCTGCAACCTCTCTACCTCCTCCTGGTTGGTCTCCTCCTGGTTGGTATAGAGAAAGACCGTTGAGCAGTATTCCATATGTGGAGCGATCATGGTTCTGTAAACTAGGTTTCTCGTCCTTGTGACGACGAATGTGACGACGAATGACATGCACTGCAGGGCTTTGCGGTTATTTGGGGACATTTATTTTCGAGACGTTTCCACACAATCCACTCATTCGTTCATTCGAGATTTAATAAATTAATAAATATATAAAACACTCATTCGAGACGAATCAATAAATTAAATACATGAGACAAATACAGGACCATATAATTATATTCAAATAAATAAATAAATGGCTACATAAATGTCAATAAATAAATTATCTAAATAAATACGACATTGACATAGACACCTACAAACAATTAAATAAATAATAATAAATAAAAATCGCGTTAGTTCGTCACAGGTCTAAAATAATTCACAATTCGTCTCTTAAAAATATTCAGGTTTCGGAAATCTAGTAAGAATATCGAATCGTAACTTCGATACATGAATCGCGCACATCAAAATTTACAGCGTGCACGGCCATCTATCGTTTCATGAATTTCGAGGTTAAAAGTGACAGCTCCAACAATAATATAAGTGCACTATAACTATGTTTTATGTAAATAAATAAAAGAAATGTTTAGCTTAAAAAAAATTGTGAAATTATTAAGAATTATTTCCCACTTCCCAAGAAAATTCAAAATAAATTTAATTTAAATTACAATTTTATTTGAGATAAATTTATCTAATTTACACCATAATAAGATAGTATAATAGTATAATATAATTTTATTCTTTTGTAAAAATAGCGATGAAATGAAGCCATTCTTCCTTTGTCACGAGAAAGTTAAGTAATTTGAAAAATTTCCAATTTGGCCACCGTTTTTCTTCAAGTGCGCGACAGAACTCAGTTTTGAAATGCGTCTCCAGGTCTTCCCACAGCCATTCGATGTCCTCCGCTGAAACAACAAATTAACAATAAATATTGCTGACTAAGAAATATTTAAGAAGGGAAATATATCATATATAAATGAGATTGAAAAAAACGGACAGAAAGAATAAAAAAGTAAAAAAAAAGTAAAAAGTGAAAGTGGACTACAGAATACAAAAAGAAAAAATTCTCTGAAAAAAGAAAAAAAAAGAAAAAAAAACAACAATTAATGTAGGAGTAAAGGTAATAAAACAAAGTGGAAAATCAACTTACTTTTGACATTCAAATTGTATACTAAATTTAGTTCTCGGCTCATAGTTGCAAAGATGTCCGATCTTGATTTTTGATCGTGATATTTTTCCATCGTTGCGTTATACAACCATGGTGTCTTTCGCACCTGATCGATGGTATATTCCACAACCCCGTCAGCAATCATTTTTGCAAAATGAGAATGACTAAGATTTACACTATTAGGCGGCTCTAGCGACAATGTAATGCCCGTCGAATAGAGTTGCTCCGAGCATTTTTTGATGGTCAATTGTTTTTACGTCAATTGTTTTATTCAGATTTCAAAACGGTCCGCGATTAACAAAAGATTTTTGTATTATGAATATTATGATTGTTGTATTTTGAATCATATTTTTTTTATTCATAATTTAATTTTTTTTTAATTTTGTATCTTAATTTATTTCCTCAATTTTTTGTTTACAAATTTTTTTATTATAAATTTTGCATTTCAACTTTTATTAAAATATACATTTCAAATAAAATTATTAATTTAATTCAGAAACTCATAACAGTCGACTTAAATTTCAACATATTCTGCTTTTTGGTCTGCAGAAATGGCCGGTAGCATTGCATCTATCAAAGGTCACTTCGACGGGCACTGTTTTCTGTTCATCTTCTCCAACTCCTTCTCGAAGCGGAACCTCATGCTCCTCCACATTACTTCCAATCTAGATGCTTAAATAGCATGAAAAATATATATTGCCATTTGAAAACTATTATTTCTTACAGTGAAAAAAATTAATTTGTCATTGATTAATTAAAAGCTCAAATTATGCC
>JAQQRF010001192.1:0-15057 GCA_030523145.1 Trissolcus brochymenae
TATTGTTGAAAATGTTGAAATGTGGAAAAAATGTTACAACGGTCATTTTAAAAAAAGAAGAAAATATTAAACGAAAAAAATGTGCATTCAAAATCTTAATCGAAATCTATTCCTAGTTTTTTTTTTTTTTTTTTTTTTTCGTGAACTGAACCAACAAATTTGATAATAAAAAAAAAAAAACAACCAAAGTTTATTCTCTCGGCATACTCATCCGCAACTCAAACATGTGCAAATCTCGGAGCCATAAATTAATTTGAAACACGAGTTAATATGAAAGAAAAAAAAAAATAAAAAAAAAGGAGCCAAGCCACAAATTAAACATTTAAGTATATCCACGTTTAACGTCGAGCGAATGCAAATTCCGGCGACTGGAGAATTACCTCGACCATCGACGCACACAGTTGCTGCAAAATTCGCACACCTCGGTGTTTTGGAACGTTCTGATATACTGAACAACAATTTCAACTCCAGACAAATATCTCCTGACAAATTATGCTAAATTTGTTTTCTAGCACACCATTTTCGACAAACAATCTGTCTCATGGAATACAAATCGTCACTAATTCCAATCAACAAATTAAATTTATCTCATCGATCCAGAAGTTGAAAACAAACAACTTTCACAACGAACGAGAATAAAATTAATTGAAAAATGCATCCTCGAAAAAAGAAAAAGCTAACAAACCCTTTCAGCTTTTTGATTGCGAAAACTATTTTTTCCCTAACGAGAACTTACACACCATTCTCTAAAATAAAACTAAAATAAAAAGGAGAAACTGGAATTAAAAAAACTCCTATCAATCTGGGCTTGAGTTCTTTTAACCGCGTAAAGATAACCCTTTTACAAGAATTGTTACAATCTCAGTAGGATAAAAAAAGTACACACCCTTACATCGATTTGTTAATTGAATGAAAATCGAATGATTTTATCCTTGAATTAATTGCGCAGCGGAGGTAAATGAAATTTCGGTCCGGTAAATGCACAATCACTGGTGATTAAGTCGAAATCGATGGCAGACATTGAGGTGTGTGACGATACGTATTAATCTCATTGTCGTTGGCACGCTCATCATCATAATGACTGTTTCTGAAATCTATGTTCAATGACATTGTACAACTCTCGCGCGGAACAAACGAATGGCCTCGACCGTGCAACCCAAATAATCGTGGCATAATGTGCACCCGCCGAAAGCAATAGAAAGAGTCCCCGACCTCGCACGTGAATTGCAGACACCTTTCCACGGACACTTTCGACTTCTACGCTCTCGCGTATCAAAGCGTCTTTATCTCGCCGAAGATGCACATTCGCGCATTTCATTTAGCGCCCAGTCGAGCGTGAATGCGAACTTTGAGCTACTCTCTTTTTCACAGCTTTTGCGCTTGGTCGCTCGCACGAAAAACCTCTTCGAGCAATTTTTCCTTCCCAGATTCAATTGCGATCAAAAAGATTGGTTGGAAAATTGACGAAAAAAAAAAAAAACAAACAAACAATTGTCTAAGATCAACTTAGAATCATGACGACGCAAACAAGCAAAAAGTTAACTTTCAACACTGTTGTATTTGAAAGTATAATAATAAAATAATTAATTTTGTATTTTGATAAATTATCTTGCGGCCATAATTAGCCCTACGAACAAAAGGAGATAAAATGTTGGGCTTGTTTAAGTTAGGATGCAGTTGAATTAACGTTGATAAGAGTAAACAAAATCTGATGGGACTTCTAGTACGTATCAAGTAATAATATATAGTTGAAGGTTTGTTCGGGGTAAACAATGCTTTGAGATCGATACACGCCATCGCTGTAAATGTAACAAGTTTTGCGTAACAAGATGAGCTGCAATGAACAAGAAGACTGACGTTTTAGGTACGATGGGAAAGTTTGTACGCATGTATCGTATGCGTTTCGATTGCAGACGGCTCAAAGCCAAAGCCCAAATATCGAGCCCGCGGCGCACTCGTTGCAAATGTGTGCACACACAACATTCCCATAATGTGCGCGCACTTTTTTGCTTCGGTGCACTTTCTATCCGACAACATTCCCGAACCTTCGTTTATATATTTTTTTTTTTAATGTTAATATTCATGATTGAAAATCCCCGACCTGAGAGGAAAGAGTAAATATAGATCTCAACGTTTCGGCAAACATTCATTTCAGAACTCGAGCAGCATCATGATTTATTTATTTTATTCATTCATTTATATCAATTATTCATTCATTTTTCTTCAAAGACAAAATTATACACGGTTTATAAGAATGTAAAACCAAAAATTGTTCATCGCCAATCAACCAGAATCATTTTTAGATATACAATTTTAATTGCCCGAATAAGGATCTAACAAAAAAATTCAAAAATATCAGTCGCGGTGTAATTCAATTTTGTTATTCTCACGCGCAAAAGTGTCACGTCTAATCCTTCGGTCCTTTTAACGTCGCTGTTTGTTCTCTCACGCTCAGCTGCTCCGCTGATTTTCATATTTTTCATGTAATTAAAGTTTCTTTCCGCGCGTCCGACGACCAGCCGAGTATCTACATTTTTAAAAAGAATTCGCTTGAACAACGTCAAGCTTTAAATGTTTCTGACGACCATCCGTGATTTTGCTCTCGGTGTTTTTCATTTACTTTGCGGAAATTGACATCGTTAATCAAAAATAAAACAGATTTTTTATTCATAAGCTAAAACGAAAACATTTTTTGAGATCTGCTGCAGTTTGTAATTATAAAAAAAAAAAAAAGATAGTTGCTTGCTCGAAACGTACATGTTATCTATATTTGCTGAAACATCTAACGAAACACGGACAAATTCTTTCTTTTAGATGATAAAATTGTTGCAAAGTTGACATTTATTTAGTTTATCTTTCACTGACCGCATTGAAAAGCTCAAAAAGCATATATTTATTTAACGAATACAAAATATTTCATGAAATGAAAGAATATATATTTATAATGATAAAATAACTTAAATATACCGTATTTTTATATAAAAATTGATTTTAGCGATATTAAAAATTGCTAGTCTTACAACCTGCATCTTTCAAAAAATAAAACAAAAAAAAATAAACAAATTATCCTTATTTTTAAATAATTATATTGTTCTGTAATTATAATATTAAGTTAACAGACATTATTTTATTAATAAATGTTTTAATGATTTGTATGACTTAATGCATTAAATCATATTAATTAAAAATAATGTTAATCTATGTTTTACTAAATATTTAAATCAATCAAAATGTTACATTTTTCGAATCTTAAAATCTTAGAATTTTAATTTGTTTCGTTTTATTTAAGCGCATGTGCTCATTCATGTACAGATATAAATACGCATCTGCGCGCGCGCGTAGTGACATCTGCGCAACTAAAAATGCGCATGTGCGCATATAATCACGTGCTCAGAATTATTTTTTATATCTGCAAAAAGTGAGTGTTTGCAATAAGACATTCACTTTTTTTCACCTTTTCAACTTTCAGCGACATTCCCTTTTTTTTTCTTCCAACCTATCAGTTTTGATCGGCAATCTCTTTCTCTATTACATTTATATCATCAAGTGCAGAAATCAGAACGCTCTTTGTTTTTGTATTTCTTGTACCTTTATAATTCAAATATATTGTCAGCTTCTTATTAAAACATTTTTTTTCTTAATTATTACAACCGATATTTGTTTCCCACCAATCGTTCATTATTATTTCTCTCTTTAAACGCAAACATTTTAATTCAACTTTGTTCCTCTGTTTTGTGTAATAAAATCCGATCGAACAATCGCACTCAATGCAACTTCTTTTTTCTCTTGCCTCTATTCAGGTGCAATTGATAATATCCTGTCAATTAAAGTGTACAATTTCTGTTCCGTTTTTCATTTTTTTCTTCAAAATAAATTTGTATGGATTTTCCATTAAAACGCAAGCGGCCAACTGGACTCGGCTGAAAATCATTTTTAAAACGACTTCGGGACAGATAAATCTCCCTTATGAAGTGAAAAGGTTGAAAAAATGTGCAATTTTAACAACACGCGTTTTACATAAATAATGTAAGTTTAATACGCAAGCGTTCGGCTCAACAAGAAAAATGAAAATCGTAATTCCGGATCATTTATTTAAATACAGCGTAGCAAGCGTATTTATTTTGACAACGCGTTTAGCGGAATCCGTCACGAACCCCAGCAAGTGTGATAACATTATTTCCTCTCATGGAATTTGACGCAGAACGAGGTATTAAGAGAGGACTAACAAGTGTTTTTGTTTACAGCCAATTTGTAACACACGTCAAAATGTTTCGCCCAATTTTATTTGTCGCGTCAACGGAAATTACACAATTTGCATTACAAAATACTGCGTATAACATGATTTCTTTTCCCCATACTATTTTTTTAGCTTTTTTGTTTATACATTTTTAGTTTTTAATGAACTACACGTTTGACAAAACTTTGTAACGACAATTAAAAATGCATAATAATGATAGCGAGTTTTAATAATAATGATATTAAAAAAAAAGAGACGCTGTATTTTAGTTTTTGATTAAAGTTTGAATTATGTAGTTGCAAGGTATATAATCCGGTCTAAAGACAAGGTATGCGATGTATTTCATTAATGTAGGATTATTATACATAATCAATATGGACGTATTTATTTAAACGAAACTTGTGCATAGATGATCATACACAATGATGTTATGTGTTTATTCAAATTGTAATCAAACTAAACATGACTTTACAGCTCTAAAACTGGATACCTCTAAACCTAGATTATAAATTGAAATAACAAATTAAATACATATAGAAAAAGTTTGAATGAAAAATAAATCACAATCAAAAATTGAATACATAGTTTAATAAAAAAAAAAAAAAAAAAAAGTGGAAATCTATTCTTTGTTCTTGACAAATGTTTAAAAACCAAAAGTTCGAAAACTTTGTTCTTTCTTGGCAAAAATAAAGAATAAAATAACAAGCCGTGTGATTTTGATGTCATCGTCTTCATATCGATCATAGTAAAAAAATGTGATATAAATTTTATTTTGCAAAAAATGGAAATGTTGTTCTTCTTCTTCTTTCGATCGGCTTGATAAAACATCAAGTTTATGAAACAAAAATAGATCTTGATTACTAAACAAGGTGTTAAAAATGTGCATCTATAATTACTCTCTCCACCCTTCGGCTCTGTTGGACAATTTTATAATGCAACCTATTCTCATTTTTCTTAAAACTATAATGGTCGATAAATTGCGTCTGATGTTGTTAGCAATAACAAAAAGAAATAAAAATAACCGCCTCAAATCTAACGCTAATAGTTTTCTGTATAAAAAAATGGGACAGATTTTTTATACGAAAATAACAAAATAGGTAAATAGAATTTAAAAAAATGAAATAAATAATCAAAGCTATCGTTTGATCATTTTTTCAGTAGATGTAAATGAAATTTTATTTTTGTTTTTATTCAACAGTGACATAATCTTGAAAATTCATATAAAAAATCATTCATTTTTTTATTCTTCAATGTTACATTTCACTAATTCATTTTGTTTTCAACTTTTGGACTGTTCACATTAGTTTACATTTCTTGAAAAGAATAACATTTGCTGAAAGGGCAAATTTTTTATTTTTGATTGATGGAGGACAAGTTTTGAAGCTAAAGATACATTTTTAGCCACTCAAGAAGAAACAATTTGCGTGACAATTGTACGGGCGCGAGATAAAGAAAAAAAAAGGAACATCAAAGTTCACGTCTCTGTTCGGCTGCTTTATGGCGATATTCCATCGGAGATTGAGACGACGAACAAAAAAATGGCCATTTCATTTCATTCGTTTACGGCCAGAAGCAAGCGTAAACAACGTGCTTTATGATAACTTATTATTTTTTTATTAATTTTTTCATGCAAAAACGTCAATCTTTGTACGCTTGATTAAATTGGCGACCATTAACCAATTTTTTTGGTTTTTTCCCCTTTTTGTATACACTGTGTTTTCGACCAGTTTGTTTATTCCACATCGATTATATTGAGAAAAAAAAGAGCCCACTGACCAAGCTAACAATTTTTTTCATATTTTTGTTAGTACAATTTTGACACTGAAAAATGGTTCTTATAATTCAAACGTAATCAAAATCAGACGAACAAGGATAATCTGTCGGAGACAAAATCTCGAATTCCAATCAAAGAAAAGTACTTTGCGAGACTTTACTCATTCTTCGTGGGATTTATCGTATCTCCTACACCAAACTAAGCAACAGATCCACTGCCTAATACTTTTCCAACTGAACCAGCAAAATTTTTATTTTGTGCCTTCTCTTGTATTTTTATTCTTATTCCTTTTTTTCGTAACAGTTCTTCTATTTCTAAACTTTCAGTGACTTTCAAAGGAAAAAGTGGTTGTTATTTCTCCTTCGAATCTATTCTGTTTTGGTGTGTACAAAAATATTTTCGTAAAAAAAAAAAATATTATATCAAGTAACACAACGCACGATGTCACTTGGGACAAAATAAAGCTAAAACAAGCTCGAATGAAGACATGAGAATTAAATTTAATCATGAACTTGGCTACTCATTTGGTAATCTGTTTGGTAATTTTGAAACGGATGTTGATCTATGATCAAATGCGAACGGTCTTGAAACTTTTCTTTTTCTTGATGCAAATCTCAAATCGAACTGAACATTTTCAATCGTTAACTGAAAATGATGAGTGAAATGATTTGCCATATCTTTTGCTTGAAATCTGTTTACAATTTTGCTTCAAAGAATCGTCAATGAAAAGACAGTCATTGAAACTGAGAAAATAAAATTTATTTCAATTGCAATACTCAAACTTGAAAGATCGAGTCCTTTTTTGTGACTGAATTTTTTTTAATTTTCACTCAGACTTAGTTTTTTTTTTAATATTTCGACTCGTTGAAAAGGGAACAAATGTGGCGTGAACATTTCGGGTATTACATTCTTTACATACAAACGGAGCAGAAAAAGCGCCGCCCTTATTTATGTTTCTGTTTATAAACGATGAATTAATGCCAACCTGATTTGATGGGCTCGTTTTTTTAGCACATTTTTGCGCATTCAATTTTACGATAGCTTAGTTTAGTTTCGTACAAATTTTTCTGTTTCGTTTTTTTTTCTTTTTTTGGTTTTCGCAAAACCCAACTCAAAAATAATCTAAGAAAAATAAAAGAATTACTATGTTACATATTTACTTAATTCTGAGATGTAAATTCTGATGGTCTCCGTTTTGGCATTTTTATTTTATCGAGAACAGGAAGAAGCATGCTGATGCTCGGATCAGATAATAAAGATGAAACGAGAACGTACCATCCAACAATGCACTTCGACAAATTTTATAGCTATCTAAATTCAACAGTTTCTCCTTATGAGTATGAATATTGTAATCCCAAGGAAATTTTTGTAACATAAACATGTAAATATCGAATGGAGAACAATGCGTAACTTATGTTTCAATTTCATTTGCCAATACGGCGAATACGAAAAATTTAACGAAATGATAATAATAAAGTAATAATAAATACCACTCAACAATTTCGCACAGAAATTCAAATGGGAAATCGTAAAAAAAAACTATTGTAACAAATTGCGTTACTATGAATATCAAATTGAAATAATACCAAAACGAAAAGATCAACTAAAAAATTGTCTTCATTAAATTAAGTTATTCTTCATTTTTAGATAAATGTTGTTTTATTTGCAATTAAACAAATTTCAATTCGTTTCAATTTTGTAAACATTTCATATTCTCACCTATCTAAACGAGAGCGAACAAATTGTTTAGAGATCGGCAAAAAATGTCATGTTAGAGAAATCGGTTAATCACTTTCACAGCGCGACGCAACGTGCAAAGAGACCGAGAGCGAGCTCCGCGACAGAGACGCGATCCTCGCGACGTCCGATATCGAACTGAGCGTTCGCGGCGTGCGCTGATTACGAGGAACGCGCAGCGACCGTCCCGGGAGCCAACTCCAGCTCCATGTGCACGCGTCTCGGCATTGGTTTAATGCTCAGTATCGATAATACAACATAACGTACAATCGTCACGCCAATTTGAAGAAAACAAGGGATCCACTCAAGATTTCATCCGACGCATTTTCACATCGATTGCCCCTTAAGACGTCATATTTCTTTACACAACACCAAAATTCGCGATTATTTTAGCATCTGGCTGCAACAACAAAAATAAATTCAAACAAAGATTGCTTAACTGTTAATAAAATATAGTTAGTTGACAAATATCTAATTAAATCAACTAAATAATGAAATATGTTAATTTTATTTCCGAGAAAAAAAAACTTTTATCTTGTGTATAGCTTTTTACAAAAACTTTTACACAAAGGAATTAATTATTAGTTAACTTATACAAAGCAGCTTCAAGTTTTCTGTGCAAATTCATTATATAAGTTGCAGCCTCGGTTCACACAAATTAACAAACAAATTTCAATAGCACGTAATTGCAATCAATAACAAACACTACGTCATTATGAACATATCTTTAATACACTCAATTATTTACTTGTTGAAATTGTACAAATATCATTCTCAATAATAAACCAACAAACATTTATGTTCATTTTGTTTATAGTCGCAGATTTTTGTTTTTTTTACATTTGTTGGAATAAAAACGAAAGAGACAATTAGATCTGAATGTGCATTAGAGCTACGTTTCCTTGAACGGAAATGGTAAAAGGTCGTTTACGGTCGTGACAAAAACGCGTCTCGCGTCGGGTCGCGTCATGTAGACAGGAATGTCGCCAAACTCCACGAGAGTCTGACGACAGAGGCCACACGGTGTTACAAAAGAATCCGCGGCATCGAAGTCTGCGACAACACCGAGTGCGCTAAATGACCTCTTGCCTTCGGAGATTGCCTTGACAATTGCGGTGCGCTCCGCGCAGACCGATACAGAATACGAGGCGTTCTCCACGTTGCAACCTCGTGAAATCGTTCCGTCCGAGCAACGCAACGCAGCTCCCACTTGGAACTTGCTGTACGGTGCATACGAATGATTGCGAGCCAACTTTGCCTCTTCTATCAATTCTTTCGCTTCGGTATCTGTAAAAAGAAAACGAAAAATATGAATAAAAATTATGAGAAAGTAGACATTTCGGTAACATTATTAGCTACAAATCATCTTTTTGCTTATAATTTCAATTTTGTAACTTGGCAGATAAATTGCCAGGAATCCCCGGTAAAACAGAACCGGATAGTCATTAACGATGAATAATAATGATTATAATTTATAATTACCCTTTTGTTGTTCATTAATTTGAATTATTTTGGAATGTATTTCAATAAGGTGACAAATGCAATTTGTAAACTCAATTAAAAATGCAACCAATTACAAGCGTACGAACATAACCTTATGTTGTACACTTCCGAGTGCACAAATTTTCGCGAAAGTGCGAACATGCGTATAATAAAAGTGCAAAATTTTTCTCATTCAATTTGTTCATAATAATTTGTTCTGAAATGTTCAGATCTTCTATGAGATTTACACTTTGATTTACGAGAGTTAACAAGTGCTTTACCGAGCGTCTCGAAGTCTACGATCTTGCGGCATCCTCCCATGTTGTTGAATCTGCCGTGGTTTTAAAAATCGATAATTTCTTAGCAACCGCACTCTCGCGCGCACAACGAGCGTGTGCTCTTACAACGCACCTACCAGGCATTTAAAAAAGCCGCTCTCAAGTTGTCTAACGCGCAAGCAACGCGCGCTGTATATCTTTTGTTCTCGCACACAATCGCGCACATTCTTTTTGTTTCGTAACTCACAAATACGTTTACTAGTCAGTTTGATATTTCTGCTGATAATTAAATTTTAATTGCAATTAATAATTGGCATTTATTTCTTTGTAAAAGTTTATAGAACAAAAAGTTTCACAACTAAACAAAAGTGATCGGGTTTTTGGAACTATCAAGTCTCTTAAACCGTTCGAACTAAGTTTTTTAGACTTTTATTTTATTCAAAATTCTTAATTAATTATTCTTAATTACCTATAAAAAAAAGTTGAATATTTTAGATTAAATTATATATCATTGTGATGATTGAATAGCACAATAATAATATTACTCTGTCTACACCTACACCTTCTTAAATTGGTATTGCTAATTCCTTGGCTACGAGTTCAAGGATTTGATCAAAGCTGAGACACCAGTTTACAATGTTCTTCGAAACTCTACACCAATTTTCCCCGTGGTGTGGTTCGGCCGCGACGCATCGTTTTTTTACATCCTCCTGCTGCTCTTTGGTTCCGTGCCACGTTTCGAATTTGTAATAATACGCCCAAGCGTCGCCAAAGTCCGGATCAATTTTGATCGTGCGATTGAACCAGTCGCGACATTTCGGTAACTTCGACTCGCACCAAAAGAGCCTGTAAAATTGTTCATTCATTAATGGCACAATTCAAACGTTTATTTCTTATCTTATCAAACATTTCTTTCTCTATATAAAAACAATTCATTCTTAACAAACAAACAAAAAAACTACATACTTTGAAACTGCAAGCAGGACATTTGGATCGTGCTCACATTTTTTCAGAGCGTCCACACTTTTTGTTTTTCTTTGTGGCCTCGGTTCCATGAAGATGGCCTCAGCCCACAACAGGCCCGAATTCGGACACTCCTGCAACGCTTTGGCCATCAATGTATTGGCCATATCCCTCACTCCGCCTGGTTTCATCTCATTTCGAATGGCTTCTAACCAGAGTTCAGCATTTTTTGGATTCCTTAAACGTGCTTTCTCCAGGACAGATCTCGCTCTTGTGACTTGACCTTTGTTGTGTTCAAGCTGTGCCATCAATCTCCAAAGCGGAATTGAAGTTGGACATTTCTTTATCTAAAAGTAAAAAAAAAAATTTGAATAAATGAACTCTTCTGTATATTAAATATTTAATCATAATGAAATAAAAATAAAAATTTTGAAATTATGTTGTTGTTAAAACTTGATTCAATGTTTGTTGAACTAACTCCTTGATTGTAAGTCTCGATAGCCTTATCGATCTGGCCCATTTGTTCTTCAATCTGTCCTTTCATAAGCCAAAGCTTAGGAAAATCATCGAACATAGTCAAAGCTTCTTTGAGGAGTCTCAAGGCTTCATCTAAGTCGTTGAGCGACCACTCCAATTTAACGCTTTTCATCATAACACGTGGAGTTGGTGCTGAAGCCCTAGCTTTCGCCAGCAGTCGACGAGCCCTTTCATACTCCGAATTCTCTGATTCTAGTTTAACAGCAGCGAGCCAAATCTCCTCTGAATTGGGATTCGCTTGGAAAGCCAGTGACAAGATACCTCTGGCTGCTGGCACGTCGCCCTAAAATTATCAAAATAAAATTGAACTTGAACAATTTTATAACTTATTTTATAATGATTGTTCCAAAACTTACAGCAAGCCACTTTGATTTGGCACCCATGAGCCAAAGTACTTCACTTTTCGGACAATGTGCAACAGCTCTTTTAAGTAAAGTTTCCAGAGACTCGCGAGTTCCGTAAGTTTTTTCAAAATACGCCGCTCGCAGCCAAATTGACTTTTTGCTTGGAAACGTTTGAAGCGCGTAAGAGTATACTGCTCGAGCACATTCCAGAGCTCCTTGCTGAGCGCACTGCAATGAAAGAATAGATAAAATACATTATTCTACTTTACAAAAAAAAAAACAAAACAAAAAAGAAAACTTAATTTTAACCCAGTTCCGACAATCATTTTTTGAATACCATCAAAGATCATACTACGAGTTTCTATTTTACATAATAAATAATTTTTATAACTTCAATTGTTATTATATGAATCGACAAAAAATGTTATCATACGTTCAATGTTTGTCAAAAGATGGGTTAATCAATAATGTTTCATTTTTCGTACCATCTCAGCATCTTCCATCCATGTGTGTTTCCTATCCTCCTCCTCGACTCCGAAACTAATAATCGACTTGATGATAACCTGACAACAGTGCACCGCGCCGGCCTTTTCTGCTTCCATCGCCTCCTTGAACCAGTGCTCCCTGTTGATCTCAACTCCGTTGGCATTCAGCGACGAGATGGCTCTGTCAATAATCCTCTCCACCATGTGCTTGTTCCCGTTCGCCTCCTCAAGTTTTGCTGCCGTCGTCCAGATCTGTCTATCAGTGGGAATATTTTCGCGTGCCTTGTTCAACACCTTCCTGGCATTCTCATAAGTCTCGAGCCTCGCAAGTGCCAACCACAGATCGACACTCGTCGGACAGCATTCCACCGCACGACTCAGCAGGATGCGAGCATCCTCAGGTTCTTCGAGTTCAACCGCGGCCTTCCAGAGTCTCACGGAATTCGGGATGTGTTCAAGGGCTTTCCTGTACACACGACGCTTCGCTTTCGTTTCCTTCTCAAGTTCCGCTGCTTTGATCCAGATGCGAACAGACGTTGGTATCTTCTTCACCGACTGCGCCAGAACCATCTTGGCAGTTTCAGGTGGCTGCAAACGAGCTGCTTCCAACCAAAGATCTTCCGAAACTGGGTTCACCTCGCAACCCTTCATTATCAAGTTTCTCGCAGCTTGAAGTTTCCCTGTCACTTCCTCGAGACGAGCCGAGGCGATCCAGCCGGGCGGATGTGTCGGATTTGTTTCTCGTACCGACTTGAGTAAAAGCCTCGCTTTTTTGATATCGCTGAAAAAGAAATGTTAATCTTTGAAAAATCATGATTTCAATAAAAATAATAATTGAGGCAATAAAAAAAGACTAAATTACTTGATATCACCGCCATAAGTTGGTATCATGCTCTGCAAATCTGTGAGGTAACCTTTGGGATCGACAACAGTCTGACCAGTAACAGAGTCTGACACCTGACTGAGCTTCACGTCCATTAAAACATTTCTTGCCTGACCGATCTTTCTCAGATCCAAATCACCGGTCGGAGTGAGCATCCCCGGTGTTGCAACACCTGGTAAAATCGATGCCAATCCGTTTGAGGGATCAATCGAGGAACTTGTCTCGCCACCCAGATTGCGCGACAATACAGAATCTGGGAGGGGTGTGAACTTCTCTGCCCTGGGATTCCTCTGCTTTTTGTTCCTCGCGTCGCCAACGTCAGGCAGGTTTCGCCACTCTGACTCTGAGACGTTCACCAGCTCTCGCTTCAGGTCTGAAAATTGTTGCTGAATTTTCGGACGTTCCTGACGGTAACGTTCGAGTTCTTCTCGCAAACGCTTTTCGCGATATTCTTTTCGCTTTTCGTCCATTCGCTTGTCAATTGCTTCGTAAATCGCATCGGCTTCTTCATCATCTTTGTCATAAGGGTCCTATAAAAAGTTAATACAAAATGTTGAGATTACGTAAATTGTGGATACACAAAAAAAACCGGATATTACAAAATTGATTAATTACTTTACTAAACAAGGATCCTCCATATCCAGAAAATTCATCGTAGTTGGAATCGTTCAAATCTTCTTCGTCTTCCTCTTCCTCTTCTTTCTTTTTTGTTCGTTTCACAGGAGGTGCATGTCTGTCATCTCTGTAAAAATAACAGTTATATATTTGTTTAAATAAATATCAGACAATTTAAATGTATATAATTTGTTTGAAATTAATTTTATTTATGATTGTTGTTTGACACTTACGAAACATCATTTGCATCTCTTGCAGGACCAATATCAGACCGAGTTGTAAATCCAGTAGCTCTGAAAACAAATCATAACCTATAAATGAACTGTATTTGAATCCACTTGACAGCTACGAAATTTAAAGAACAATGAAAAAAAACGGATGGTTAAAAATATACTTACCCTCTTCCAACACCAGCAACGTATCCCAAGGGAGCTGGTACTCCCATGAAATGTTTTTTGTTGCGGGTGGAAAGTGATGCCGAAGGCACGGACATGTTGTTTTGAAACTTAAACTTCCTTTCAGTGATGACACTTTTTTAAACTATGTTTGTATGAATCACGATGTCGGACGACGTTAAAAACTTTTGTTTATAAATATGATTTTTGTTTCAAATGTTTTTTTCAGACTGAAAAAACGATTGCCACAACATTCGTGACAGCCGTAAAAACAAGATTGCATGTTGTTGTGTCGATTCTGAGAGCGACGCGAGCGCTATCTTTCAGACGACTTACTAATATGAAATGAATACACTGATTCAATTCCGATAAATTGAATACGATGATTGAAACAATATTTTTGTATCAATGATACTGTGATTATAGTTAGTTTTAGACGTTTGATGAAGAACTCTTTTAAAATGAGAGAACTATCACCATTTTAAAATTAAAAAAAAAATAAGAATTAAAAATTTTTATAGAAGAATAAAATGATTTTGATTATTTACCTTTAATATATACCTTTGAAGTACTTTGTTTGCACATGAAAATATTTGACGTAAAATATCATAATTAAGTTGCCAAAGTTATGTTTCTCAAAAGTATTGTTCTGCAGATAGATTGAATAATTACTAACAATGTCTAAAGTAATTTTCAGCAGATCCGGTTAGACGTGCATTACAACTTGCTGTAAACATAAAAAAATGCTCAAATGAAGACAACTTTGGGATTGAATATACAATGCGATATATTATTTCAAAATTGATAACATAATTCATTATTAACATCAAACGCATTTTTTAACTTACCTTAACTATTAACATCTGACAAAACCATTTTTTTCTGTTTTCAATCAAATCACTTCACTTGAATGTTAACTTGAATGTTAATAAATTTGATTAGGTTGATTAGAATGAAATAAAATAGTTCTAAACTATTTCCCGATTTTTTTCAAATTTTTGCCTTCCCAAAATGCATACAAATAAACAGTTGATATTTAAAAAATATATATAAACTGTTGGTTTATTATCATGTTTCGTGATAGATTTGAAAACTTATGCATTTGGAACACGGATTTTCACTTCTATATATTCAACAATATATATTTATATAGAATATAAAATATTCGATCTTATTTTTTTTCCAAGACAAGAAAAATTAAAAGTCACTTTTTTGTAAAACTCACTCAGGTCGGCGATCCAAACGATGCAGATCGGCGCAATTTTAACAAACCTTTTTTCGATGAAATCCCCCGTTGCGATCTGTTTTCCCTCGATGCATCCTAAGG
>JAQQRF010001193.1:0-14998 GCA_030523145.1 Trissolcus brochymenae
AAAAAAAAAAAAAAAAAAAAAAAAAAAAAAAAAAAAAAAAAAAAAAAAAAAAAAAAAAAAAAAAAAAAAAGACTAGACGATGTTACTAGAGGAAGATTCAAATGTTTGTAGATTGGAAGATCAACTGCCGCTTTACACACTGCACGGCCACTGCGGTCCAATATCCTGCCTTTTCATTGATCCAATAAGTCCAATGACTTCCGGAAGTGGATCTCAGGACGGACTTTTATGTGTCTGGGACCTACTCACAGGCACGTTATTTTACAAAAAAAGTCACTAGATATATTTCTTGAATATTTTTAATTTAGTATTTTTTCATTAATGTTTATAGGCGTAAAATTTGTCCCCAGAACGTTAATAGACAAATAAACATCCCACCAAAATGTTACCAGACATAAACATTTCACTCTAAAATATTAATAGGATTACTCTATTTTTTAACAATAATTATAATTTGTTGCAGGTATGTGTATGTATAGTATCCAGGCACATGACGGTGCCGTCGCAGCAATCACCTGCTCGGCGTCTTACGTTATCAGCATTGGTGCCGACGAGCGTCTTTGTGTTTGGGAACGTTTCCAAGGTCATTTATTGCATGCTCTTCCGGCACATCGGTCAGCTTATAGCCTCCAGTTAGTCATGCTAACTCATCACCTCCTAATAACGACCAATCAGGTAAAACATAACTAGAAATATCAATCACTTTTTATTTTAAAAATTGTACCTCCCAAGTCTCTAGATTCGTATCTTTTTAATGGAATGACAAAATATTGGATTTTTCAAACAAATTACTAGAATCAAATGATTTTACCTAAAAAATAACAAAAAGTTTCTGGGTTTAGTTTCTTCTCTAAAAATTAAATTAGATTTGTAGGGTTTCCTCTAGTTACTAGGTGCAGTGATTTAGAGTAAAAATCGTTAGATTTGTTTTGTATATAAAAAGTAACTAGATCCATTATCTTGATAAAAAAATATATAGTTTGACTTAAAAATGTGATAATCAACATTAATTTTAGGGATCTTTGGTTGTTTGGAACGTGAGGTCAGGCGAGCCAATCAGAGAAGTAAGGTTGGGTCACAAGGACAGCTGTATGTTCATTAAACAGATGATCCTGCTGCGTGACAGCATTGTTTGTGATTTCGGTCGGCAGCTTCGGATAGTCCGGTTTCCACTCGTCTCAGAAAAGATGGACTAAAAAAATTAGGCAACTAACAAAAAAAAGTTTTGCCAATTTTTGGAAACAAGACTTTCGTGTATAAATGTATATACAACCCGAATTGTATCAGTGCAGCGCGCAAACTTGAGTGCCTTGAAAACAAGTTGAGAAGCTTCGCTTGATAGACAAATATGTACCAAAAAGAATTTTTTTTTCATCTTTATTCCCATCAGGGGTTTTTCTTTGACCAACGCCAACTGGCGGATAAATAATCTTTTCCACTTAGTTGTATTTCTTCTGCGCCATCGACCAGTCTATTGTGCGAATGTAAAAGTTTAATATAAAAAAAAGTTTATTACTAAAAAAAAAAAAATGTATGTTTTTTAGGACGAATGTGAACAAATAAAAATAAAAAATCGTAATTAACTTGGTCGGTAGCGCAGGACTCGTACGAAGAATGATCACAGAACGATCAATGGGTAATATCGTTCCAGAGAAATATTTGTATTTATTTATCATTGACTTTTTGTAAGATTCATGTTATTATGAAAATCGTTATTAGCAAATAAATTCTTATGCCAAAAATGTGTCCAATTTATTTTGTTGAACTAGTAACTTTTTTACTACCCAGGAAAAAAGACTTATCAACTGAATTAAAAATATGCATTCGTTTATTTACAAGGCACAATTCATTGAAAACATTTTGCAGTCACAATCGTCAGATTGTCTTTTAAATTTGTATAAACTCTATGGGGAATTATCAAAATCATAAATATGTACATCGACAGTTCCCTCAAGGAATGATCTTGTTTGTAAATATAAGTCATATAAAATAGAATAATAAATCATATGGGAGGAATGTTGGTTCCTCAAGGCTTCTTCAGAGGCACTGGCATTTGTTTTTCGGCATTTTGTTAATCCGTCAGAAGGTGCCGGTCTTGGCCTGCTTCGTTGCGTTCTCAATACTTTCGATCAAACACTTGACGGACAGTCTCGAGTCTTGTCGAGCCGCGTGGGCTTTCCTTCGCAGCAGCAGATCGCTGTTAATCTCCTCCTTAGGGACGCTCGTGCTGTTTGTTGTGGACAATTTCTGGCCCGACTGCTGGTTGTTCTTTTGACTAGCTAAAAATGATCCAAAATCATCAAATCAATTGTCTTTGTTCCTAAAAAAAGTTAATTCTTAAACTAAGTCATTTTTATCAATTTTTCTTATTAAACTTGAATTTTAAATACAACAAGATTTTAAAAAATTATGTACCTAGATTCTTAAACTTTTCCAACTGGGCCTCTAAACTGCGCACGTTATCTTTGAGCGTTCGATTCTCATTGAGGACCCTCTCGAGTTCATTTTGCGCCTCAGTTTTGAAATCATTGGCGACTCGCACCGTCATCAGAAGGTCCGTCTGAAATTGCTGCCACTCCTCGCGCTCCTTCTTCCACGTTTCCCGTTCGTCTCGCAGTGTCTCCTCCAATTCCAGATGTCGCGCTTGCGCCTCGCGTTCGCGTCGCTGTAGCTCGTGCACGGCATTTTTCAGTTCCCGAGCGTCGTCCAGATAGCGCTGGCACTTTGCCTGCCATTCTGACAGAGAGTCCCTGACGAGTTGCAGTTCCGTTGCTACAGACGATTTTTCTTCTTTCACAACTAGAAGTCGTTTATCCAAATCTTCCAGGTTGGATCTCGAAGTGACTTTGAAGACCTGAAGATATAAAACATTTGATGTGGTATTATTTTGTAATATTGATATTTACAGACAACGAAGAGACATTTCGAACGAATTCCGATAGAAGTTGTTAGTTTTTATCGTTTCTACTATTTCACAGATGGCACCACAAGGTGAATTTTATTTGAAATTGATGATTTTGAAGTTAAAAACCGAGAGTTTTGACAAAATTGTAATAGTTGTCGCTAGTTTTTATTGCTTTAATATTTCATAGATGGATCCACCTCAAAGTCGTCCTGGATCTGCCCGAGTTGACTGCGAACTCTCTCATTATCACACTGGGCCCTCAAAAGTTGTTTCCTGAGGGAATCAACTTGGTTTTCCAGCAGCTCCTTCTCTCTCCTACTAGCATCCAACCGTTCCTCGGCGAGACTCTTCTGGTTCTCCTGCAACGGCTTCTCCAGCTCAGCGATTTTAGCGCGCAAGCTGTCTAGGATGCCATTGAGTCGGCCCATCTCGATGTTCTGGTTAGCGATCTCCTGTCGAGACTTACGAAGCTCTCTGTCCAAGTGCTGCTTGTCGTCTTCAGCGCCCTCTAGGTCATTCTCCAGGACCTTGACCTTTTTTGTCAGTCGGTTCAGCTCGTTGGCACTCGATTCTGCGTTCGCATAAAGATTACGGATCTCGGTTTTCAACTGGTCTTGGGTTTGGAGGAGGGTTTCCCGTTCCTCTTGAGCACTCTGAAAAGAACGAAAAAAATTTAAGTGTCGTATTTAATCGGCAAATGTAGAATTGTGCTAGTAGGAAGAAGTTCAATTATACTTTAAGAAGATCAACGAGTTTTTGTTCCCTCTCGGTGTTGTATCCTTTTGCGTGTTTCTCCGCGTTCTCTTCCTTTAACAGAAGCGCTTCTTGCAGACTTCCGACCTGATTTCTCGAATCCTCGAGTTTTCCTGTCTGTCGACACAACGAGTCCAACAACATGCCTTTTTCATCGTTCAATCGTTCATTGTCGGCTTGCAGTTCTGAGAATTGGTTCTAAAAATGAAACAAAATTAATAAATAAGTTTACAAATGTTGGTTCATGCTAATAATATTAACATTTTTTCAACGCTCAAAATATTATAAAACAAACAAACAATGTCAATTTTTGAATGATAATTTCAATTTTGTGTCTTTTTTATTGTTTATGAATTGATGTAAAAATAAGTGAGATAAGAACCTGCAAATCGTTGAGTTCCTGAATCGTCGCTTGGAGCTCGCATTCTGAGGCACTTTCGTTGCGACTTCTGAGCACTGATCTGAGGTTCTCGATTTCTTTGGTCAAGTGCTCCATCTCGATTCTATGCTGCTCCTGCGAAATCAATATAACGGCTCAGTTTTCAGCGTGTCCAGCGCGTGGCGCAATGTTTTGTTTTCTTCGAAACATGACATTTCGCAGTTTGTTTACATTGACAATGTTTTGAATTTGCGCATGCGCGCCATTGACACACATTCCAAACTTGAAGCAAATTTTATATATAATATAAATATATATATTTATTTTTTCATTTTAATTACAACCGTAAAACTAAAGGATTATACAAAAAACAATTGCAAATAAAATTTAGAAATTGAATAACTTTCTTGTTGGTGATTTGAACATTAGACAAACTTGTAGGTTCGAAGGACAATTTACTCAAAAAAAAAAAAAAAAAAAAAAAAAAAATTAAAAAACCTTCAATTTTCTATACAAATTGATTTTTTAAAATAAAAACTTTCAAGGTCAATAGGTCATACAATAATCATTTTTATAAAATGAAATGCATCAGGCACTAATTGAATTTGCCAAAAATCACTTATTATATTTTGTTTAATAAAAAATCAATCGTATGACCTCCTAATCTTGTCTCATATATGTAAACAAACCAAATTTTCACACCTTATATTTAAAAAAATATTCTATTGTCACTGATTATTAGAATCAAAAATATATTCCCTGGTTGATTTAGTCAAAAATTATTGATTCTTATTTAACTTTTTAGATAAAAGAAACTAACTTTAAGCCACATAAGCTCGGTCTTGTGTTTTTCAACAAGAATTTTGTCATTGGCGTGGACATCTGGGTCGAGTCGTTGCATTCTATCAAAATCCTTAGGCAGAGTTTGGTTATTTTTGGCCGGGTGATTTTTGGCCGAGGGGGAGGTTAGGGTGGTAACCGAGCCCCAACATGGGGCTGCCGCGAGCGCCGCGCCTTCGCAACGGTGCGACTGCTCCTTAAACAGCGAGATCGTCGAAGAAGCCTGCGGTTGTGCGCTATTGTTGTTGTTGTGCCGCAGCCGACGGTGCTGCTTTTGATGGCCTTGCTGACTGCGCCGGAACAGCGACTTGAACTTCATCATTGTCGCCAATTTACATCCTCCTACTCAAAGAAAAAAAAGCAAAAGAAACGTTCTCTCAATTATTCCAAACCATTTTTTTAAATACCGGAAAAACCTTAAACACCTACAACGATTTTTTTGTTCTTCCTTGAACAATTTTATTTACAAAATGTTAAGTAAGTGAATAAACAGTGAGATATCAAAATTTTTTTATTATTACAAAAAAAATATGATAAAACAAACAAGAAAAATGACAAACAATTATAACGTTGCAATCAATATTTTTGGCGGGAAAAACATAAAAAATTCAATTTCAAGAGATAAGAGAAAAAATATAACAAACAAAGTTGAATATTTTATTTCGATAAAGATAGCTATTTACAGAATTATTTTTGGCGGGAAGGTATAAATAATTTATAATCAATTTAAGAGACAAGGGAAAAAGGACATAACAAAAGGTTTGAAAGTTTATTACCATAAAAATTGGAAGAAAAAAAGGTGAGTCAAAAAATGCACGTCCAGACATTGATCAAATTACACAACCAAAAATGTCAAAACCAAGGTGAGGAGAGAAAAAAACAGACGGAAACGGTTATAGAAAAGGAAGCGAAAACTGTTGTCAATTGTTGCCTTTAAGTGTCGAGAAATAACGGAAAATAGTGTCGTTCTGTGGCAGATGTTATGAGAGGGACAAATGATTGTCGAATGTTTTACGACGATTCTGACCCAGTTTATTACGCAAGAGTTTTTATCTTTAAGGTGGAGCTTAATTTAAAACGATTTTAACGGATTGCCATGAGATAATTTTTCGTCCCGAAATTGAGGCCAACAATTAAACACACGAAACATTTCAACAATGGAAATAACAAAACAATGGCCGATTGTTGTTTATTTTTGTCACTGGGAACTCGAAACTTTCACCCGAAAACAAAGCTTGTTTTCATTTTGATACGCTTATTTTCATTATTCATTGTTTTGTACGAAGAAAAAATTTAAAAACTGAAACCCCCCAGGTCAGTCAACAGTTTGCAAAAAAAAATAAAAAATAAAAAATAAAAATACCCCAAAAATGTAAAAATTTTTAATTTCCAAACTTGGGACATTATAAACAATGCAAATTCAAACTTCAAAGAACAACATTGAAAATAAATGACAAGGTCAGAAGTAGGAACAATTAAAAAACCGTTACTTTTTAAAAATAACAACCGCCACGACCTTGAAAAAAGGAAATAAATAATTAGTTAAGTTGCAAAATAAAGCCAAGGTCACAAGTAATTGGACAAAATAAAAGTTCAAAAGTGGGGGAGGGGAGTCAAAGAACAAAGAATGGTGAATTTGCAAAAAAATTGTTTTCGGTTGACCCACTTACCGCTGTCGTCAAGTTGAATATGATTGTTCCAAGTGCCGCGGGGATGCGTGCGTGCATCTAACCTCCAAGTTCACGTTTTTGTCACGACCGTGTTATCGTTTAGTGATAAAGCGCGCACTTGATCACGCACAGGGTGAAAGTTTGTGTGCAAATTCGAATCCGTCAGGCGCCGCGGCGAGAGCCACTTGTTGCGTCGTCGGCGACATTTGTCGGGACTGCTACCACCGCCGCGGCCACATATGTTGCCGTCATGATTCACGTGACGACGCCGCGTCGCGGCACTTTTCCCACGCCGAAAAAGGCACACCGAGTGGGCGACCACGAAAATGACATAGCACGCGCCGCGCAAGATTCCCAGACACACATGAGTCCAAGCGAACAACGGCCAAGGTGTTTCGCTTCGCACACGGCCACCTCGGCGGCTGTAAGGGAGGGGGCACCACCGTCGGTAAGCTAGAAACTTTCAAATTCTAACGTTTTTAATTTTTTAATTCTTTTACCTTTTATAATATTCTCCCAGCTGAATAAATTGGTTCAGGGTTTTTGATTTCATTTGTTAATAAACAATCAAAAGAAATTGACCTTCAAACGACGTTCTAATTGTAAACAATAACTATAGAACAAATATTTGCGTTTTGAATAAATATTGATTGCATTATGCTTTTCATAAATGACGTTTGACCTTGAAAAAGATTAATATTTATTTAAAACCAGATAAATTTCAATTTTTTTTGCTTTTTTTTCGAAAATGTAAATAGTTTGAACTAAAACTTTCAATTCTGATCCAAGCGCCATCTTGATTGTTATAAGAAACTGCGAACGGTCGGTAAAGTTGTGATTCGCGTGCGAAAAAAAACTCAAGTGTGGTCTTGGTTGGTTGAAGATGAATCGATATGTTTTTCGGTAGAAAATAATAAGTAAGGTTGGTTTTGATAAACAGGGGCAAAACAGGATCAAGGGGACGTGAATGACAATAAGAAGTGATTGTTGAGAAGTTTCAGTTTTGTTCCAATTGTTGTTTTGGGTATTGGCTGAAAGATGAGTGAAGTAGCCGAGGTGAAGCACGTGCCGAGCGAGGAAAAAAAACGAACTGGCGTTTGTAAGATCAAAGCCGAGTAAGTAAACAAACGATAAACGTACAAAAACTTCCAATATGATCACAAAATTTCAATCTTATGAGAAAAAAACAAGACATTCTGCAATCTCAGAGGTTAACTTGTCTTAGTTATCTTTATGTTGACATCTTTTTGTTTACATTGTTAGAATATGCTTTTTGAATTTTTACAAAAATTCAAACAAAGTGCATGAAACATTATTTTAATAGTAAGGTTAAATTTATAATTTTATGGAATTGATATGAAACCGAGTACAAAATCTCATGCAAAATCTGTTTTCAGATTCATTATAGAGGACAGATGCAGATGGAATGAGAAAAAAATCGATGAGGATATATCAGAACCCCCTTCGAAGAAATTAAAAACCGAGGAAGAGAAAGCTGAAGTTGAATATCCCGACGAGGTGAAACCGGAGGAGAAACCAGTAAAAAAGATTGAAAAAAAGGAACGAAACCGTGGTCAGAACAAAGCCAGACCAGTACCTTACAAACTGCAAAATCAACACCGGTTTTGTCCTCACCTGCTGGACCAGACGATCGAGGAACAGGACCGGATATGTACCGCAAAATCCTGTATTTTCATGCACGACCGGGCGAAGTTCCTAGAGACAAAACCCAACGACCTCGAGGGTTCTTGTCACCTTTTTGAAACCATGGGCAAGTGTCAGAGGGGAATTTCCTGTCGTCTAGGGTCCAAACACATCTCTTCCGAAGGGTACAATATAATTGACCAGGAAAAGTATGAGGCATACAAAAAAGACCCGAAGATCACGACCAAAAACCAGATTCCGAAGCTAGTACAGGAGCAACTGAAAAAATTCAAGTACGATTTCCGAAAAGCCGAGATGACACTATTGAAACACACTCCAGAAAAATTCAAGGACGATGTAAGGCCCCCAAATCGGGATCGGGTTATGATCAATATTGCAGAATTGAATGAGATTAGCCGTAACAAACCTATTGAGGAAGAGAAACCTAAGGAGATGAAAAACGACGAGTTAGCAGCCGCAGATAAGATGGTGGATGGTGACAAAATGGCCACAGTCGACAAGATGGCGCCCAACGGCGCCATCTTGGACACAGAAGAGATCAAGCTTCGGGATTCTGAAAAGAAAAAGATCGTTTGGAAGGACAAATTGATGCTTAGTCCTTTGACGACAGTAGGAAATCTTCCCTTTAGGAGGATCTGCAAGGAATTTGGCGCTGATGTGACTTGCGGCGAGATGGCGCTGGCGATCAGGTTGCTGAAGGGCGCGCAAGAGGAATGGGCACTGACAAAAAGGCACGAGTCCGAGGACCTATTCGGTGTCCAGATCTGCGGCAACAAACCAGCGATTTTAACTAGGTGTGCGCAACTACTCGATCAGGAGACAGAGATTGATTTTGTCGACATCAACCTGGGCTGTCCTATCGATCTGATCTACAAACAGGGCGCGGGATGCGGCATGCTCAGCAGGCCTAGTATCCTTGAGACAACGGTTAAGTCGGTGGCTGATGTTTTGACTATTCCTCTGACGGTCAAGACCAGGACTGGTATTTATATGGACAGACCCATCGCTCATAATTTGATGCCCAAGTTCAGAGACTGGGGGGCGGACATGATACAGGTACATACCTTTCTTACAAGATGTCAAAACAGAAATATTTTCATTTACATTTAAATATTAAAAAAAAAAAAAATTAATCTTCGCCATCTGTTCCCAGATCCACGGCAGGTCCAGGGAACAAAGATACACAAAACTTGCAGATTGGTCTTATATAGAAAAGTGTGCCCAGGCGGCAGCACCTGTGCCCCTCTTCGGGGCAGGGGATATTCTTTCGTACGAAGATTACAAAAGAGTCAGGACAGAGTTTCCGTCGGTGGCAGGAGTCAGCATCGGTAGGGGAGCTCTGATCAAACCCTGGATCTTCCAGGAGATCAAGGAACAGAAACTCATCGACATCTCAAGTTCTGAGAGGTTTGAGATACTGAAAAAGTATGTCAAATATGGACTGGAGCATTGGGGAAGCGACACCAGGGGAGTCGAAACTACGAGAAGATTTTTGTTGGAATGGATATCGTTTTTGCATAGGTCAGTTTGGAATAAATAAATTTGTTGAATAAAATTTGAATCCAATTTTTAAATGAATTGAATCATTTTTTGTTGGTTCAGGTATATTCCTGTAGGAATTTTGGAGCACCCACCGCAAAAGATGAACGAACGACCGCCATATTATAAGGGCAGAGACGAGTTGGAAACTTTGATGGTCAGTTCAAACTGTGAAGATTGGATCCAAATCTCGTAAGAAATATAACAAATAAATTAAAATTGTATAAATCGTTTATTTTGTTCCCGTCTAATAATTTTATTCGTTTTTTTTTCTTCGTTCAAGGGAGATGCTGCTGGGAAAAGTACCTGATAGTTTTCACTTCCTCCCAAAACACAAGGCCAATTCCTGGAAATAGTTTAAGCAAAGTTTTATAAGAGATCGAATAAAGAATGTCAGAGAAGAATCTTCTGTTTTGAACAAAACTCAATCCACAAACGGTAAATTTTTATCTTTTATGTTGATTTTTATTTTGATTAGTGCGATTGGAAAAATCAGGGTTTCATTATTCTTACATAGGTTAAAAGACATAGATTGAAATAACAAGTCGATGAGGTCTATAACAATTCATTTATTATGACCACCATACAATTTGCATTTTGAAATCTGTACAAACTCTTAATAGACATGGTTGCGTGTGCTCCTCATGAAAATACATAGAATTTTTTTTTTTTTTCGTTTCATGCTTGTTAATCATGTTATATTCAATACTCATCTATTCTTTGGAATATCTTTGTCATAAATTCTATAACATTTTCGGCAACTCATGCGGCGGATAATCTCGAAATTGTTGATGCACAACCGCATTTACTTTTTTCGATCAACGTAATAATAGTCCTTCAGTAGTATGCAAAAAGGGTCGATTCCTTATTTTTAACATTATTTAAGTTTTACTTTCTCTCGCACGTTCACTCGTGTTCCGCTGTTTTTCAATATATATAAAGTTTATAAAGACGTAGTTTTGATTCTGAAAAAACGATACATAAAATATCAAATATCAAGGTCCATGAAAGCTACACTTACACAATATACAGAATTTTGTCGTATTTACAATTATCGACGATTAACTACATTTGACGTAAATTTTATTTCCTTATCACGGGACTAGACGTGGACATCGATTCCATTAAATAATCTCATTGCTCTGTTCCCGTAAACTTATTTATGTGTGCAAAGTTCAATTTTTGTTTCTCTTTTTTTTATTTATTTTTTTTTTTTTTCATACAATAAAATCTGGAAGAACGAGAAGAGTTTGTCGTACAAAAGAATATATTTTTTCATAACAAGTGCTGTGAAACCGACTGTTTTCCGTGTCGATTTTAGTACGGAAAACAGTCGGTTTTTCAAACACTTTGTATGAAAAATATTATGTTGGACTCGTAAGGAAATTGTTGAATACAGGACTCGTGGTTGCTAATCCACTTGTCCCGCATTCACCAATTTTCCGCACTAGTACAACAATATACTATTGCGACTGGAAGATGCTCGGACTCAGCCATTTTAGTTTCCAGCTTTTTTCGATTTCAAACATCGAAATCTAAACACAACTCAACTCATACAAAATGGTTACGAAAATATATTTACAAAATACTGTCAGATCGGCTTAAACGTTACAAACTAAACTACCAAGATCTTCTAAAACCCGAATCGCAGGGTACGGCCATTTTGTTGAAGGCCGCCATCTTGTAACAGTCTACAGACGGCCTTCTTTTCCGAAAATCACCGGCATCTCATTAAATCAAGTTCCCTCCTTGTGAGAATTACAATTTTAAAACGTTATTCGCAAAACGATTGGAAGAAGGCAGAACTTGATTCACTAAAAATTACCAAAACATATTGGTAGAGCAACGCCATCTACTGGAATAAATATGACTGAGGTATTGGAAATACTACGCCAAGTCTCGGGCACCAACCCCGAGCACCGCTCGGGGATTTAACATAATCCTAACGGCTAAGCGCCATCTGTTGTTCAGTACACGAAGTTCAAGTTGAACGTTTGTATCTCCATGGGTTGCATTCTTATGTCTTGCAAGGCGTTCTTCAGAGTCTTCACGTTCTTGGTCCCTGTGAGAGAAGTCCTGGTGACGTTCAGCTTGTCGAGTCGGTGGAACATAGTGTTGGGTGAGAACCGGTCCACCAGAGGGCAGTTTTTGATCGCAACATTGGCGCCCACGCTGCAGCTGTAACCCTGTCTCTGCAGAATGAGGAAGGCGCTGCTAACGGGATAGTGCGGCAGTTTGTGGTCATGGCTAGTTCTTAGGTTCATCAAATGGGTGTCGCAGGGAAAGCTCTGGCTGATCAGGGCAACTTCTGTCGCGAACTCCACAGCTTTATCAGAAGTATCCACTATGAAAATGTTGACCGGATAATTGAGTGCATTGCTAAGCCGGTTGGCGACCAACGAGGGTCTCGAAAAATCATCGGGTTTCCTCTTTTCGCTCTGGATGTCTTCTAGCAGCAGCCAGTGTTTGATCACCGTCTTGCGGTTGTCCAGTAGGCCCTCTCCCATGCCTCTCGCGTCATCATATAATGTTCGTCGGTCCATCATGACTTCCAACCAGCCGGGTTGATAGCTCGCAGCTCCCTGGGCGTGATTGACCACCAGGGTCAACCTGTGATTGGTATCCTCAATGTAGGCCATTGTAGTGATCGGATAATAGTTCCCTTCGATTCCGATTCTTTCGATCTTGGTCCGTTTGACCATCTGGTGTCCATTCATGTCAGTGTAAAACTGGGGAGGGTCCCCGTTAATAATGTCCGTCTGAATCCTCATGAACATTTCGGTTTCTCTGTTCTTAGGCGGTGTTTCAAAGTCGACCACGTTTCTAAGATGGATGGCCTCCGAAAGCGTGTCGTTGCTGCTGTGATGGTAGATCGAAACGTGGTGACTCAGTAGTCTTCCGTATTCGACGGTCAGTCTTGAGGTGATATTGCCCGAGATGATGTAGATCTTCTGGTGGGGAGTGTACGCTTCCAGGATGTCTCTGTCGATGTCTCTGAGGTTAGGATCTGGCATGAAGAGATAAGCTCCACTGTGGTACTGCGCAGAGGTGTAGGCTGCGAATTGAATGGCGCACTGCATGATCTTGCCTGTGCTCTTTTTGGTAACCAGCTTCAAAAAACCCGTCTGACCATCGAAAAGAAGCTTCATCTTCTTGTTCTCCAACTGAACGTCTCCGACCTGAAGAGCACTGATCGGGAAGATGTTGTCCTTTATATCGTTACCACATTTGTTACAGTAGATGCTCGACAAGGCGTTGGCAGGGATCTCGTCGGTGTGTTCCAGATGGTAAGTAGAGATTGCCAAAGGTTTCAGGTTGGCAATCCAGATAACCAGGTAAACCCCGGGGGTGATGCTGCTGGCGTTCATCACTGGGGCGATCTGGTAGTTGACTGGTTTCTTATGAGGATCCAGAACTCGTACTTTGGGGGTCGTTACTTTTACACTAACCACCTCCTGTCTTGGTTGAGCCAGAGAATTAAACAGGAGGACCTTCTTCACATCGTTTTCAGTCAGATTGATTGGAATTTTCTTGGCGAGTTTTTCATAGCTGTCTCTGTCGGACTCGGATGACACGTAAGCTGCAGACACCTGGTTGGATTTCAGCGTGGTGATAGCAGGGTACGGTGTTTCGGACAACTCAGTCGCGGGTGACGATGAGGATTTCATCATTAGTGACTGGATTGCGAAGCTCTGAAGACTGGTCATGTCAGTGACGGATTCAAAGAGCTTAAGGGCGTAATCCTTCATCACCATGGACTTGGAGGTACCGGTTATAGCGTCGTGATGTTGGAACAGACCAAGATTCCTCCTGGCTTTGACTAGTTTCTCGAAGTGAGTCTCATAGACCTTGATGTCCTGGTGTCTATGATGATGGTTAGCAGTGCTAGATTGCTTCGCAACGTTCAGGGCTATGGTGTAAAGAATCTCAGCGGACCTGAGGTTTGACTCCAATTCTCTACCTAGAATCTTCATGTAGGGCCTGGTGGTGTAATAGCCACTCCAGTAAGCTGGTCTGCCTTCACTGAAGATGTCAGCGTAGACGAAGAAGTCGCCCTTCAAGGTTGGGAACTGCTTTGTCCTCTTCTTGATCTCGCTAAAGTAGTCCTTGGGTGTTCCGAAGACTATCTCTGCGTTGTATTCGTCCTTATGGTTGTTGATGTAGTCCATTAGAATTTTGTAATTCGAGAACTGCTGATCCCATTCGATCGGGTGCTCGTACCGGAAGTCATCTCCCAAGGGCATAAGCACAACATTGTGATGGAACAGCGATCCGGTCTTCGCCCACTGTTCCACCAGCTGTTTCGCCATCACGTCCACGTTGTTGGCGTTGATCTCGACGGCTTTGACGGAATACTCGGTGTACTCGCCCCGTATCTTGCGGAAATCGTAATGTAGACATACGTGAGGGTGAGGACCGCATGAATGTTTGATGTTGTAGATATCAAAAGGTTGATTGTGCGTGAGCAAACTGGCACTGCCGGTGTTGTCCCAAGGTTGCAGCCAGATGAAGTCGCCCGATTGACGCTTTGCGAACCACTGCTTCCAGGCGTAGTGAATTCGCTGGATCACAGCTCCCTGGACCTCCGAAGCTTTCAGAAGATAGGGCATTGTTCCGCCGTGTCCAAAGGGATCGACCGCCCAACCAGTTTCTGGAGAGACGTCCAGGTTGGTCTTCAACCACTGATGACCTTCCATCAGCTGGTCAACCATGGCAAACACGTGGGCCGTTGCTTCGTCGGTCATTACCCAACCTCCCGTTGTCATCTCCAGTCGACCATCCTTTACCAGTCTTTTTACTACAGCTTTTTTAGTCGGATGAGCACTAGAAAGATTGGTTTGTATAATATAATATAACAGTATACTTGCAACATAGCAATGCAAATTATTTTTTTATACTAGGATGGGACAAATTATTACTAGCACACCTCAAATTATTTCTTGCATTCTTCTATTTACAAAAATCTTCTTCAATCAACTTTTTAAAGAGGAATGCTGATCACCATAAAAAATGCAAAATTGTGTACGTTATTTTTGTATGAAGATTTGAATTTTTTTTTTTTATTTATATAAGTAGTAGTAGCATATAAATTATTGATGTATCTAGTAGTTCATAAGTTATCAGTTAGACTGAGTTTATCAGTCTGACTGATCCATCCCACTCTTAAAAAGTTGATGAAACCCTGAAGTTGCATCCGCGGCCAATTCACGCGTAATGAGTTTATTTTTTGACAGGCCGGTTTGAATA